>QANZ01026520.1:0-12535 GCA_003254925.1 Chamaecrista fasciculata | reverse complement strand
AGAGTTAGTTTTTTTTATTACGTTTTAGTCCCTGGAAAAATTTTATTTTCCCTTCCGCTGCGCTCCCTCTGTGATTTCCCAACACAAAGAAGTGTAAAATCTATAGAAGATACATGCAACTTAAATATTATTGTCCTTACTATTGGAAGGAGTGTGAAATTATTGTTGGTCAAATTCGTGATGTGACATTTCTTTGTTATCTCATTAAAATATTACCATAATATTTTAATTCAAATTCAATTTGCTATCTCAGAGAATCAAATGGAAGATCAAATCTTCCAATGGGACCCACCTTCAGATAGGCGCCTAACACCTTCAATTTTAAGGGAATTTCATAAATCAAAAATAACTCCTAACTTTTAGGAAGTCATAACCAATTTATTTTATCCCAATGTTTTTGAATTAAAATATTACCATAATATCTTTAATTCAAATTTTGAATTTTGAATTTAAATTCTTTATTGAATTAAAATATTACCCCAATATCTTAATTCAAATCTTGAATTTCAAATTCAAATTCAACCTCATGATTTAAATTAATAAAACATTTTTATTAATTAAATCTCCTTAAAAAGAGGCGCCACCCTCTATGTTAATATTGGGAATTTTATAAATCAATAATCTCCTAACTTTTAGGAAACTTATTTGATTTATTATTCCTAATATTTTAATTGTAAATAATTAATCCCTATTAATCATTTAACAATTATTTAAACTGTAGAAGATTTAAGACAAGACATAATATCCCAGGCATTTCCTCTGTATCTTAAATTAGGCCACTGGAGTGACCCACGAATTACCCTAATTCGTGTCCCTTATAAAGTGTGCTCTAATCCTGCTCGTGTGTGACCCAGCAGGCCCCAAATGAAGTTGGCAGTAGGTCATCCCCATGTCCTACAAGTCGTGAGCGGACTCTAGCAAGCCATCACGACTACCCAAAACACGTGAGTGATCGTTTGTTACCAAAACCGATTTAACCTTAGTACCTCCTTGACATTGACCCTATTGTTCTACGATATCTTGGTTTGGATCAGGCACAGGAAAGTCATCCATGATCCAAACCTTTACTTTCTCGATCTCCTTGAGTAAGTCCCAATATACTGAGTGGCCACTCTTTCCTTGAACAGACTCATCGAGGGCGCCAGTAAGATATCTCCCATCTAATGGGGAACAAAATCCCTATTTTGGTCAGTCCACATTCCTCAACACAGCAATCAACCAAACTCGTACTTAGCCCTTATGGCTACCCTGCTACGAGCAACGTTAGACTAAGCCAAAGTCTGACAACTGCAACGCCGGAATAATGATGACCTCAGGTGTAAGGCGTCGTGACAGGCGTACAGGAGAGGCAAGCTGATGACTAAACCCATGCAGGACTCTTCGGGTCCGTCCAGCAATTTGTAACCCCTTACGTAATTGCACCATGACTCTCGTTCCAGCATCTAGTGCGTGCATCCCTATGCATCGAGGTCATGCTGATCTTAGTTCATTTTCGCTCCCACGAAAACAATCGATCAGGGACAGTTTTAGATTAATTATCTTATAATTAATCACGGACGTTATCACAGTAAACATGCTAATAATGTGAAAACCATTAATTTATCTCTATAAATTAATCCATATGTTCATAACATACATAAAAGAGGATTGGCCCTAGGGCACAATTCCCAACAGACTCCCACTTGCACTAGGGTACAATCATCAATCTAGCTGTTCCTACTCCTAGATACACTGATCAATGCGTCTAATCCCCATTGACGATACATGTCTCTCATGTATGACCCTTGCAAGCAGCTTTGTCAGAGGATCAGCAACGTTATCCTGGCAATCATCTCCCTGACAAGGTGAAAACGTCTGAGTATATGTTTGGTCCTCTAGTGGGACCGTGGCTCCTTGGCTTGCGCAATAGCACCACTATTATCGCAATACAGGGTAATGGGATCAGAGATGGTTGAAACCACACCAAGCTCGGAGATGAACTTTCTAATCCACACAGCCTCCTTTGTCGCATCCGATGTTGCAATATACTCGGACTCCGTTGTAGAATCGGCAATCGTGCTCTGTTTGGAACTCTTCCAACTCACGCTGCCACCGTTCAGGAGAAACACATATCCTGACTGTGATTTGAAGTCATCTTGGTCGGTTTGGAAACTAATGTCTGTGTAACCCCTTACACATAGCTCTTCATCAGTTCCACCGTAAACCAAGAACTCATCCTTAGTCCTTCTTAAGTACTTAAGGATATTCTTCACAACGATCCAATGATCCTCACCAGGGTCTTGTTAGAATCGGCTTGTCATACTCAGGGCAAACGACACATCGGGTCGAGTACATAGCATGGCATACATGATGGATCCTATGGCCGAGGCATAGGGGATCCCACTCATGCGACCTCGCTCAACAAGTGTCTCGGGACACTGTTTCTTGCTTAGGGTCAGCCCATGATTCATCGTAATGAATCCCTTCTTGGAATCTTGCATACTGAACCTCTTTAGTACCTTATCCAAGTACGTGCTCTGACTCAATCCAAGAAGCCTACGAGATCTATCTCTATAGATCGTGATTCCTAGAATATAGGCGGCTCTTCCTAAGTCCTTCATTGAAAAGAATTTTCCCAACCAGGATTTTACAATCTCTAAGGTTGAAACATCATTTCCAATGAGTAATATGTCATCGACATATAGTACCAAGAACACAATCGTGCTCCCACTAACCTTCTTGTAAACACAAGGTTCGTCAGGGTTTTGTAGGAAGGCAAACTCTTTGACGACCTCATCAAAACGATGATTCCAACTCCTGGATGCTTGCTTCAATCCATAAATGGATCTCTGAAGCTTGCACACCATTTCTGGTGCCTCAGGACATTCAAACCCCTCGGGTTGTATCATATATACATCCTCGGGCAGCCTTCCGTTAGGGAACGCTGTTTTGACATCCATTTGCCATATCTCATAATCGTAATATGCAACTATGGCAAGGAGGATCCTAATGGATTTGACCATTGCAACAGGCGAAAATGTTTCGTCATAGTCTATACCATGACGTTGCGTAAATCCCTTTGCAACTAACCTCGCCTTGAAGACGCTGACGTTGCCATCCATGTCTGTTTTCTCTTTGAAAACCCACTTACACCCTACAGGTTTTACCCCTTCAGGTGGAGTGACCAAGGTCCAAACTTGGTTGTCGTACATGGATTGCATCTCAGCCTTCATGGCTTCAACCCATTTCTCTGAGTTGGGATCTACGATGGCCTCTTGATAGGTGTTGGGTTCCCCACGCTCTGTGAGCAACACATCCTTGTTTTCAGTCACGTGAAATCCATAGTATCTCTCTGGCTGAAAACGTGTTCTATCATACCTTCGTGGTCCTTGTGTTTGTGGAGGAGCTTCCACAACGTCTTGTGGAACTTCTCCAGTTTCCGTCTGCGCCTCTGTTGTATCTTGTGGAGCTTGAACTTCTTCAAGCTCTATCATACTCCCACTGTTTCTCATGGAAACAAGATCCTTCTCTAAGAAGAATCCACTCCTGACCACAAACACTTTGTTGTCAGTTGGGCAGTAGACGTAATACCCCTTTGTTTCTTTAGGGTATCCCACAAACAGACACTTGAGGGATTTGGGAGATAGTTTATCGTTAGCCTGTTGCTTAACGTAAACTTCACATCCCCAAACCTTGAGGTAAGACAAATTGGGACTCTTCCCTTTCCATATCTCATATGGTGTCTTCTCAACAGCCTTGGACGGAACACGGTTAAGTGTGAACGCGACAGCTTCTAGAGCATATCCCCAGAAGGATGGCGGAAGATCGGTCTGACTCATCATAGATCGAATCATATCCAATAAAGTTCGATTCCTCCTCTCAGACACACCATTCCACTGTGGTGTTCCAGGAGGAGTTAGTTGTGAGACTATCCCACAACTACTAAGATGATCAGTGAATTCTTGACTCAAATATTCGCCTCCTTGATCAGATCGAAGGATCTTAATTTTCTTGTCAAGTTGGTTCTCAACTTCATTTTGAAATCTTTTGAACATTTCAAAAGACTCTGACTTGTGCTTCATTAAGTAGATATACCCATATCTACTGAAGTCGTCAGTGAACGTAATGAAGTAGGAGTAACCTCCTCTGGCATGAATACTCATGGGTCCACATACATCACTATGTATGATTCCCAATAAGTCAGATGCCCTCTCACTCTGACCAGTGAAAGGCGCCTTTGTCATCTTGCCAAGTAAACAGGATTCGCAAGCATCATATGATTCAAAATCAAACGAGCTTAGAAGTCCATCTTTATGGAGCTTCTCTAGGCGTCTCTCGTTTATAAGACCTAGACGACAGTGCCAAAGGTACGTAGGATTAGGTTCGCCAACCTTAATCCTTTTAGTATCAATGTTATAAATATCGTTATTATGTCTTTGTTCCAATTTTAAGATATAGTGGTTATCATGCAGATCTCCATAAGCATATAACACATCATTCTTATAAATTGAACACTTTCCATTACCATTCACACAAATAAAACCTTCCTTATCCAAATAAGAAAGAGATATAATGTTTGAACTTAAACATGGAACGTAATAACAATTATTCAAAGACAGAATAAGCCCAGTGGGCAAAACAAGCTCGTATGTTCCTACAGCAACAGCAGCAACCCTTGCTCCATTGCCCATACTTAGGTCCACCTCGCCTCTGCTCAGCTTTCTACTTCTTCTCAACCCCTGCACATTAGTACATATGTGAGAACCACAAGCAGTATCCAATACCCAAGTGGTAGGAGTAGACCAGTGAACGCCTATAACAAAGATACCTGAAGTAGAAGCTTCACCCTTCTTCTTCTTCAGATCTTCCATATACAGCTTGCAATTTCTCCACCAGTGACCCGGCTTCTGGCAGAAGAAACAAACTGCATCCTTAGAGGTCTTTGCCTTCTTGGCAGGCGGTGGGTTAGGTTTTGCCGCAGGCTTGGTCCCACCAACCTCGGCATCCCCTTTCCTATTTCCTTTGCCCTTCCCCTTTCCCTTGTTCTGAACTAACAAGACAGTGCTAGGCGCCTTCTTTATAGATGCCTCAGCAGTCTTCAGCATCCCATGCAGTTCAGACACTGATTTCTCCATGCCATTCATGTTGAAGTTCAAGACGAACTGGTCATAACTTCTCGGCAGCGAATGAAGGATCAAATCCGTCGCTAGCTTTGGAAAAATGGGAAATCCCAGCCTAGCAAGGTGATCTATGTGCCCCTGCATCTTCAAGACGTGGGCACTCACAGATCCACCTTCTGCCATCTTGCAAGAGTAAAGAGCCTTTGAAGTCTCAAACCTCTCTTGCCTTGCCTGTACTCGGAACATTTCCCTGAGATGTGTTATTATCTCATATGCCCCTTTGTTCTCCAAGTTCTTTTGAATCTCGGGAACCATGGTAACGAGCATAAGACAGGCAACGTCCACAGAGTCACTCTGATGCTTCTCATAAGCATCTTTCTGAGCTCTTGGAGCATTTGCAGCAGGCTGTTCAGGGATGGGGTTCTCTAGGACGTAGAGCTTTCTCTCCTGGGTGAGAACAATTCTCACATTTCTGTACCAGTCGAGAAAGTTAGTCCCAGTTAGTTTGTCCTTCTCAAGGACAGATCGCAGTGATAGTGATGAAACGTTTGTTGCCATTTGATTCTACAATTGAGATATGTAAAGTTTAATTAGCAGGAAAATAAAATATATATCCACCATTTTATAAAACCCAGTAAAATTTATTATTAGTGGCTAAGACCCATATTTCACCAAAGTCTACCGTCGCGGAGGGTGATCATGCATCCTTTGGCTATTTAGGTAGGTAACTCTTTACCAATCACATCTCTATGTGACTCTTAGATCTTTATGGGACTGTATCATCATATGACACGGCATGTTTATCCCATCTAATGCCTTGAGGCCCAAAACCGTTTTGATAGCCCCATTAAGTCACACAATAAAACTTGTGAATGCCAAGGCCCAAACGACGAGGCCGAAGCCCAGCCCCATATCATCAAGGCCTCACTTAAACACGTGTCGCGGAGGGCGATCACCGCATTTAATGATCCAAGACTTCTATGGGCGTCAAACTGAAAAACCCCCCATTCACCCGTGTCTCCTCATGGTCAAGGTAGATACGTGTCACGGAGGGCGATCACCGCTCTACGATGAACGAGATTTCAACAGGGTGTTTTATTGACGGCATTAAAAGGGTTTGATGTTTAAAATAAAGTTTCGTTTTATAGTTTAATTTTAAAACTCCTTTTAAAATTAAACGAGTCATGCCACATGTTTATCACCCCATGTATCACATACATATATAAACATGTGCACGGATCTTGCATCATATGCAAAATCCCACGCTCGTATCGTATACGTGGTTGTTGCGCCAAAACGGGGTAAATAGCATGTCAAAATCGCATCCTAAACATACATCTAGCGCTTTGTATCACATACAAACTAAATGTAAAACAAATATATATCGTGTTTAGATATGGCCCACCTATCCTAATAGTTCTCCCAAGCCAATGAGAGAATTTTTCTAAAAAGAAAAGTAAAATTACAAGAGAGTAAACCCCAGTTACATTGAGGTATAAACTGAAAAGTAAAATTACATCGGATAGAGGGAGACGACACGCAGGCCGTATACACCAAAAACCTAGAGCCATATCCTACACCACACAATTACATATATGAACAATTCATACAATCATGTCAAACACGATATATTCGCAACACATATCAAAAACGATTTTTGTAGGTGTTTAAATTAGGGTTGTGCAATTTTAACATGCCTTTTTCTTGAAATTAGGCCCATTATCAATAATTATAAAATTCAGTAATCATATTCAAGAATTTTAATTATTGACCCAAAAATTTTAAAATTCATAATTTTATTAAATTTTCAGTCACCCACATAATATTATAATTAAAACACTTTTAATCATAATTATATGGGAATTTCGACTTTGGGCTAAATTTACAAGAAAATTTTTCAAACCAATCAAATTGATTTCTTTATGCATCACATACATAAATTTGCACCTTTTCTTGTAGATTCAATTTTAAGAAAAATATTCAGTGGATTTTTGTAAAACCAAAAACATGATTGAAACAGGTAAACACGCCAAGCATACATCACATGTACACAAAATATGATTTTAAATCCAGGACTAGCGTGGCTCTGATACCACTGTTAGGGAATCCCGGGGCAAAACACGCAGCGGAAGCAAAAAGTATAAACAAAAAAAACTTGCGCTCCCCAGGAATTTCCCACCCTGAGATCTGCTAGTTGAATTTAAAACCAGATACGAAAAGTGTTATACCTCAAGTTTTCAATCGGATGGTTAAACTTGGCGAGTCTGAGAAGTCCGTTTCCACGTCCTTCCTCCACCGGTAATCCACACGAACAGTTTCCCGAACACAAGGTGCTAGCCTTCTGTTTCTTTCTCCAAAGAAACCAGGGAATTCAATATACAGTTGTTGAACTCAAGAACTCCTTCTCTAAATTCTGGCTAGGTGGCGCAACAATGGAGGAGATAGCAACAAAACTCCTTTTGTTCTTCTTCTCCCAAAAACCCTAGGAACCCACAACTTCGAATTTCTCTCTAACTCCTTAGAAGAAAATCGACTTCTCTCTCTAGGAAGGTGGGTGGTGAAATTTTCTCTCTCTCTCTAGGAAGAAAATCGACTTGCCAAAGTGAATTAGGGTTTCTCACATGTGTGTGTGTGTGTGTTAGGCGACTTTAGGTATATAATTACCANCATGATTTAAATTAATAAAACATTTTTATTAATTAAATCTCCTTAAAAAGAGGCGCCACCCTCTATGTTAATATTGGGAATTTTATAAATCAATAATCTCCTAACTTTTAGGAAAATTATTTGATTTATTATTCCTAATATTTTAATTGTAAATAATTAATCCCTATTAATCATTTAACAGTTATTTAAACTGTAGAAGATTTAAGACAAGACATAATGTCCCAGACATTTCCTCTGTGTCTTAAATTAGGCCACCGGAGTGACCCACGAATTACTCTAATTCGTGTCCCTTATAAAGTGTGCTCTAATCCTGCTCGTGTGTGACCCAGCAGGCCCCACGTGAAGTTGGCAGTAGGTCATCCCCATGTCCTACAAGTCGTGAGCGGACTCTAGCAAGCCTTCACGACTACCCAAAACACGTGAGTGATCGTTTGTTACCAAAACCGATTTAACCTTAGTACCTCCTTGACATCGACCCTATTGTTCTACGATATCTTGGTTATGGATCAGGCACAGGAAAGTCATCCATGATCCAAACCTTTACTTTCTCGATCTCCTTGAGGAAGTCCCAATATACTGAGTGGCCACTCTTTCCTTGGACAGACTCATCGAGGGCGCCAGTAAGATATCTCCCATCTAATGGGGAACAAAATCCCTATTTTGTTCAGTCCACATTCCTCAGCACGGCAATCAACCAAACCCGTACTTAGCCCTTATGGCTACCCTGCTACAGGCAACGTTAGACTAAGCCAAAGTCTGACAACTGCAATGCCGGAATAATGATGACCTCAGGTCTAAGGCGTCGTGACAGGTGTACTGGAGAGGCAAGCTGATGACTAAACCCATGCAGGACTCTCCGGGTCCGTCCAGCAATTCGTAACCCCTTACGTAATTGCACCATGACTCTCGTTCAAACATCTAGTGCGTGCATCCCTATGCACCGAGGTCATGCTGATCTTAGTTCATTTTCGCTCCCACGAAAACAATCGATCAGGGACAGTTTTAGATTAATTATCTTATAATTAATTACGGACGTTATCACAGTAAACATGCTAATAATGTGAAAACCATTAATTTATCTATATAAATTAATCCATATGTTCATAACATACATAAAAGAGGATTGGCCCTAGGGCACAATTCCCAACAGTTCTTTGCATGCTTTCAGTGGAATTTGTCCATCCACCTTGTCTATTCCTATTCTTGCAGTCTTGCTCATATTTTTTGTTCTCCAATAGATGTAGGCAGTTTCTTTTTGCACTTCTTTGTTCTTCCAGTTGACCCATCCAGCTTCTAGGTTCCAACTTCAGTTTGTTTGGGGTAAATAGTTAGAAGGAAAGGTAATGATAATAATGAGAATTAGTGATGTATTAATCTATCTGTTATGTACTGATGTGATATGTCTTAGTGTTTGTGATAATGCCTCAATGAATGCCAATTTTCTGCTATCTCTAATTCTCTATTATTCACCTTAATTTTATTGAGTAATTTTGTTTTCTGTCATTATCCTGTGAGTTGGTGTGAAAGCATTTGAAGTTTGGGACTCTCGTTCTCCTTCTTCTTTGTTATTCTTTAATCATTGTGAGTCACTTGCTTCTATATTCTCGGTTCTTCAGTTGCTACAGCCTGAATGATCAATTTTGTTGGATTTTTGAAATATCTATTTTTGCTTGTAGGGGCAGTAGTGGCTGTAGTGCTAATATTTGAAATCTATGTTTTCAATTGTGCTTATGTATTTGCTGACTATGTGGGTTTAATATGTAATATCTATTTTTTCGGATCAACAATAACAATTTTTTAGGATCACTAATTCATGTCATAGAGAAAGATAATCCAAGTTCTTTAGTTAAAGATTCTATGTGCACTATTTTAACTCTGAATTTATGTTGCTATGTGCACTATGTTCTTTGTGGTTTCAGGTGCTTATTATCTTGTGCTGTTGCTCAGAGTGACAAGGAGGTGACGTCTGAACTTGTTGTAAAAGGCTTGTCAATACAAGAGAACAAATACCCCAACTTTGACAAAGGTACTTACATTAACCATTAACCATACTTTTATATAGTAAAACCAATGCATCACTTGATCCATTTGTTACTTGAAATAATGAATCCCCACATTATGGAATTAAACATCATAACTTTTTTAGGCTAGATGATTTAAAATTATGGAATTAAACATCATAACTTTTCTTCTAGTACTTTATTTTGATTCAATGGTGTATTATATTTACTTCAGTTCTTATTTTCCATATTGTCTTGTTTTTCGTTGATGTTTTAGCTTTAGATGGGTATTTCTAAAAAGCTTTTTGTTTTTGATCTACCTTGTATTTCTAAAAAATTTATAATAGCAAAATTTACACTAAAAAAATATTAATTTTATTACTATTAAATGTAAGAATGAGTGATTATATATTTTGATCAATGTATTTTCTAGCTATTGTATAGGGGTGATCATGGATAGAAGTTGGATTAGTAAGCCAAGGCATTCACGTCAGTATGTTGATGGGGTAGAAAGTTTTCTCGATTTTGCTTTCTCTAGACCTCATGTGGGAAATATTGTGAAATGCCCATGTCTCTTGTGTTGTTTCAAAAAATGTTTTACAAGAGATGTCATGTATGATCACCTAATATGCAATGGGTTTCCTTTGGGATACACTACTTGGCTTAGACATGGGGAACGTATAGAAGAAGATACTCCCATTAGCCCAATAGTCCAACAAGGAGAGCAAGTAGGAGGGGATATGCAAGATTTATTAAATGAGGCCTTTGGAGTCTTTAGAGAAAGAGGCATTGATGAATTGTGTACATCCAATGACCCATCTAATGAAATGCGTGGTGATCCTACTAGTGGGCCTAATGCAGAAATGCTCAAGTTCAATGAGTTAGTCAATGAGGAAAACCAAGAATTATATGAAGGTTGCACAAAGTACTCAAAGCTTTCATTTTTGGTTAAACTTTATCACATTAAGTGTTTGTGTCGGGTGACTGATAAAGCTATGGATTTAATTCTAGAATTATTGATAGATGCATTTGAAAATGAAAGGCTTCCAAAATCCTTTTATGAGGCCAAAAAGACCATAAACAAGTTAGGTCTTAATTACAAATCTATTCATGCTTGTCCAAATGATTGTATGCTATATTGGGGAGATGATGTGGATCGCAGCGAATGCAAGACTTGTAATACTTCTAGGTGGAAAAAAGAAGCTAATAGTGATGAATCTGGTGGTAAAAAGAAACGTAAAAAAAACCTGCTAAGGTTTTACGCTACTTTCCACTTACTCCTAGATTGCAACGACTATTCATGTCATCAAAATTAGCTGAACATCTGAAGTGGCATGTTACAGAAAAGAATCCCGATGGCCTTCTTAGACATCCTAGAGATGGTGAAGCATGGAAGTCATTTGATTCTGATAACCCTAAGTTTGCTCAAGAACCTAGAAATGTTAGACTTGGTTTAGCAACTGATGGGTTTAATCCATTTGGAACAATGAGCCGCAATGATGACAATTTTAGTCATGAGAGTTCTAAAAAAGGCCTGTTTCCACTAATTGGTCGTTTTGTAGGAGGTATATCAGATTTTGAACTAACTCCTATTGAAAAGTTGCAAGCACATCGTTGTGTCCTATTCAATTGTAATGCAATTGAAGACCTTGTTCAGTAAGTGTTAAAATTTTAGCATTCTTCTTTTTCATTTCATTATTCTCAATATTGGATAATAATAATAATAATAATAATAATAATAATAATAATAATAATAATAACAATAATAATGTGTAGAATATATAGAGGTGAAGTGAAATCCAGCCTTCGTCGTCAAACTAAATCTGCAGTGAAAATTGATAGACATGTAATGAAGAATTTTTCCACTTGGTTAAGACGTTATGTAAGTTTGATTCCTTTTCTTTTTTGATGTTGGAATTAGTTAATTTGCCAAAGTAGTTAATATTTATTCTTGATTGCTATAGATTGACAAGAACGAGAATGCTGATATTCCAGATGATGTTAAAGTACTTGCCCGAGGTCCTCAAACACGGGCTAGAAGATTTAGTGCTTTCAATGTCAATGGCTTTAGATTTCGTACACTAGCAAGAGATGAAGGATTGAAAACACAAAATAGTGGTGTGTGTGTAACATCAGAAACAAGATGCTATGCTAGTGCAAAAGATGGGAATGTTGCACTTGCAGACCTCTTGTATTATGGGAAACTAGTGGACATAATTGAATTGAATTACTATGGTCATTTCAGAGTTGTTCTTTTCAAATGTCAATGGGCTAGCCCTAATGGGATTACACAAGATGAGTTTAAGTTTAACTTGCATTTTGGCTTCCCATGCTAGAATGGTGTTTTATGTTGATGACAAAAGAAGAAGTCAACCATGTAAGGTAGCAATACATGTAAAGCCTAGAGACCTATATGAAATGGGTGATGAATTGGACCAAGATGAAGCTAAAAATGGTCTATTTGATCGACGATTGGCGCAAGAAACAGCTAATGTGTTTCCTAATGATATTGACACCTTGCAATTGTTAAAAGGCGATGGAGAAATGTTTTCTGACCAAGGGTCTACTAGTCGTGTTGTGAGACCTACCAATCTTGACGAGGGACATGGCAATCTTGATGAGAGACCTACCAATCTTGATGAGGGACATACTAATCTTGATGTTGAGTTAGAGAATAGTGATGAAGAGGATGAAATGGTATTTGGTTAATTGATTTGTTGTTTTTATTATATTTACATTCTTAACTTTGATTTTGATATTTGCATTGCT
>QANZ01026514.1:178607-231843 GCA_003254925.1 Chamaecrista fasciculata | reverse complement strand
AAACAAATTTGTAAACAACTTGCTCTTTTAAAGTAGAAAAGATGTGTTAGACTTACTGCACATCATGAGATTGAATGGCGAGTTTGAATGGCAGAGTAATGTTTTGATGGATGATTTCAAAATCAGGGGTAAATGTGATTAGTTTGATAAATCTTCAAGTAAAAAATAAATAAATAATTGACTAATGTAATTTAATTTGACTACTTTGAGTGTTTTATTGATTTGATGGACAAGATTATGAGTTTATGAGTATTTGAATTTTGAAGAACAGCGTTAGTGTTATTATGTTATGTCATATTTGTATTTACTTCAATTTAATTTTACACTTAAAGTAAATGATATATAGGTGTAAATTTTATCAAGATAAACTCTACGAATTTGCTTGAACTCTCGAGTTTGACAACCTTGGCACAAAGTATATAGGAACATAGACGCAGCAGACGAGAAATAGCGAAGCAGACGCCTCCCTGCAGTGCACGGTGAGCTATGCCTCGTACCACCACTATTGATTGTCCTGGTTGTCCTCCGTTTCGAGCTTTAACTTTTGACTCACTTGGTCTCATCAAAGGTACCCATCATTGGCTATTACGGTTTTACACCTTGCATTGATTAGCCCTTTATAACTCACTTTTGGGTCTTCTCATTTGTTTTTAGTTGTTGAGGCTCGTGATAAACAAGCCGGAGTTCCAAGGGTTGTAGATAGATGGGGTGAACCAGACACCTCAAAGTCTGTGCTAGCTGTCTCAACAGTTGACCGCAAGTCTGACCCGGTATGTATTGTGTTGACCAAATGGTGACCCTTTTTGAAAGAACATCCTTTATTTTCTTTCTGGGCAGCGTTATTACTTGATTGTAGAGATATATATAAATATATATTTTTTTACCGATATTTTTTATTCTGGAATAATGATATATTTGGATTCAACAATAAGTTGAGATGACGAGAAAAGGAAACATGTCCAACCCAGTTCACTGGAGTTGCAGAACTGTAGTTTCAGTTCAACCAGTTTTCTTTACCTAGTTTGAGGTTGTGGACACTTTAGATTTTGCCATGTTGCAATGTTGCTAGATTGTGTGGTAGAACTAGTTAGTGCAAAAGAGGCAACCTATGAAGGACCTAGTTGGTGCCTTAAAAATGTCTAAAGACAAGATTAAGACTACTAGGGTAAATACCTCCCAAATGGGCAATGGACCCTCGCTTTGTAAGGGAATGATATGTTCCACATTGGGCAACAATCCAGTCTGAAGATGGTACTTATGTCTTGACTCTTGAGGCTGTCTCTCCCAATAGTATTTTGGGTTGGGCTATGCTCATGTCTCGAGTATTAATGACTTGATAGAGGGGATCTTTTTAGTTTACTAGCTTCAATATATATATTTGTGTAGTAATGAGTAATGTCCTCTAATGTATAATATAATTGAAGAAATCTATTCGTAATTCAAATTTTGGGGTTTGAGTTGACTTGGCATCTAAATGATGTAGTTCAATGGTGGAATGGCTGATTGGTCGGAACTGGTGCATAAATCATTGTAGTTGTGCGAGTTGTGCCAGAAATCATGAAAAGTTCAATTTCAGATATTAAAATATCATAATTTTTTGAAGGCTTTTCTGGTTTTGTGGGGTGGGTGAAAGAAGACTATCAGACCTGACATGAGGAAGAAGAAAAATTAGGATATCAGAAAAGAAAAATTCACATCAGCTTCCATTAGAAAAATCAGGAAGAAGGAGATTGGTCTTGCTAATGGGCTGAATTATCTTGGGTTTGAGAACTGTGTCAACAAGCTGAGAATAGAAAGATGTTAGTTTTCTCTGTTGAAGTTAGTTTGTTTTGTTATGGTTGTCATGATTTAGAATCTGTTATTTTGGTATTAGTTAGGTAGTTAGATGTTATTCTGTTAGCTAGTTGTGGGAGTTATGGAAATTAATCTGATCTTAAGTTGGTTCCCTTCCTATAAATATGACTATGTATTTCTATGATGAAATAACAACAAGCATTATTCAGTTTACTACTCTTTCTCAACAATAACCGATTAACCACCCTTAAAACTATATTGAATGGGGAAGAACTGCACCCTTTAAGTGTTACATTGATTATTTGTGGCTACCTAATGACTCCATCATTTGTCCTTCAGTAGTAATGTTTATTAATTTGGGGACTTAATGTGGACTTATATGTCTTTTGATTCTTATCCTTCTAGATTTTTGGTTGTTGCAATTATTTGTACACACAGCCCCATTCCATCTTTGGGAGGAAAAAGAGAATAAAACAAAAGGACTGGAAAAAAAAATATAGCATTCTCTTATTGTTCTTTTCCTTTTTGGGCAATGCAGTTATTGGCTGTGGCAAGGAGAAATGGCCAGGTAAGTTTCTTTGTATGGTCGTTGTAGTCCCTTAAACATTTTTTGTTATTAAATTCACTCTACCTATACACTGTAGGTTGAGGTTCTAAACCCTATAAATGGAGATATTCAAGCTGCAATTTTAAATACTGATGATACAAATCTTCAGTGTGAAGAAAATACCATTGTTGGTTTACATTTATTTGCAAAGCAAAACTTGGAGTTAGCTTCCAGGTAGCATATAGATACTATTGCTATTTAACTGTTCAAATTTGTCTTTTATGGTTCTCTATATACTGTAATTTTTTTGATGCTCAATATAATCAGAGAGCAATCACCACAGTGAAAATTTATCTGTGACTAATATATTTGTTTTTATCTCACATGTAATTCTTTAGGGTAGCTGACACACTGGAATCTTGCATTAATATTCCGTTTTATTTTTGGATCTAAAGTGGAAAAAGGAATACATTCCCCTACAAGTTTTGGATGATTTACCTGGTCAAGTTATCCCTACAGATATTTCAGTTTTACATGGGAATCTTGCATTAATACTCTTTTTTTTTTTTGCAGTATAATGCAAATATTATTGGATTTTTATATTTCAGTCCTTGATATTTTTTATGGAGTTCTTTACACACTTACTCATTATCTTCACATTTTGCCAGCCAATAAATTGTTAGCTTCCGTGTTTATTTTGTACTGGTTTTTTATAGTGTCTTGTGTGCATGTTCACTCATGTATTCTCTCTGTTTGAAATGATTTTCATTGCTTGCATTATGCTCTTATGTATATGTGTGTGCATGTATCACAGCTACTTGATTCTCTCTTTATCCCCACCTTCAAAAATCATTCAGATATAGTGTCTGTTATTAGGTCTTGTACTCTACTCACATGCACAGCCAAGGGAAACGCAACTGTAAAGTCCTTTGAAATCAACAATTCATCTACAAAATCCGATTGTATTGGTTCTTCAACAAGTTGGAATGTATGTGCTAGTGGTAACATCTGCTGTTGCAAGGTGGATGGAAGCGAGAAGTATGCTTTATTTGGAGGGTGAGTATTTAGATCTTGCACGGGTCTAGCATTTTAGCTCATAGAATTAAACTGAATTTGGGTTAGTATTTATCTTTCTTTGAATAGTAAACCTTCACTGAATCAAACATATTAACAGATAGTGAGCTATGGAGTTTCTAAAACACTTGTATGAAGTCACTGATATATTGATAAATAAAGCTTTATGATGCCTCTAGAATGACCACCGTTCATTTTGCTAATACTATCTAGTACTATAGACCAAATGAAGGCTTTGATCTTTTGTGAATACTGAAAAGTACTGGACAATTCAAAGTATGATTATTTGAATTGGAATGATTCTGCAATAGTTAAAAGCTTACAGACAATAGAAAACTATGGAGAGAAGGTTGCACCTCATGAGAAACTAATCCTAGAACCATCGTTCAATGTAATGTCATCCTTTTTAAATTTATGAGTTAATATGACCCTGTCCTTTATCTATTACATAGGAAAGGCGTTGAAGTTAATTTTTGGGATCTTGACAACTGCACAAAAATATGGAATGCCAAACCTGTGAGTTTGCACTACGTTTCCCTTTTTATTTTTATTTCTTATTTTGATGTTTACTTTTTTCTCCTCAGCTCATCTTTTACTGTTTTAATTTTTGGTTTTCTTGCATGTGAAATAATACCATTCCTTTCTCCTATGCAGCCTCCTAAGAACAGTCTAGGTATTTTTACCCCTACCTGGTTTACGTGTGCTGCATTTCTAAGCAAAGATGATCACCGTAAATTTGTGGCTGGCACCAACAGCCATCAGGTAATTGTAAACAGAAAGTTACTTCAATTTGGTTCTGCAACCGAACTTATGGTAACTCTCTTGCTTTTTATGTTCTTGTCATTCAACAATACGTGGTCGAGACTCTAAAGGATTATAACTTACTTTCTTTCTAGAGCCTCAAAAGAATTATAGATGATATATCAACTATATTTGATTTAGGACAAGACCAATAGAGGAAAGGAGTGTTGTAAAGAGATAAGATAGGGAGAGAGGAAAAGCTTGAAGTGGGAGAGAATAGAGATCTGGAGGGAGAAAGGGGGAGAAAAGGTACTTTATTCCACTATCGAGCTGACTTAAGAGTCTGCTAACAATTGTTTATTAAATAAAAACTTGTTTGGGCGTGAGGATGGCTTCACCCAAAATTGTTTGAGAGTTTTGGTTACAAACAAGAGGGTGCTGGCAAACTCCTAAAGGTATCTATTCTATTTACTTTCGGCTACTCCATTTTTTCTGGGTGTGCAAGGGTAGAAACTTTGGTGGATAATTCCATTTTCTGTGTGGTAGATATTGAGGGTCTATTAAACACATTGGGATTGATTGCCGTTTCTGAAAAGATTGAAAAGAAGTTAATTTCTGCAGCATATGTTAAAATCGGAGAGCATTTGGGAGATATCTTCACAAAAGTCTTAAACAGAGTGAGAGTTTTTACATTTTTAACAAGTTGAGTGTGACCAATGTCTATGCTCCAACATGAGGGGGAGTTTTATCTGTTGTGTATAATAGATTTAAATAGTAAGAGTTGACTAAGACATTATCTTAGGGATTATGTAAACTTGATCACAGGGATTTAGATATAAACTTCCTAATATAGGTTCTCCTACTTATGTATATATGAAGTAAATTCCTCTGCTATATCTGGATTTACAATAGACAAGTAGACATAATTTGATTTCTCAAATTAAATGGATTAGTGTATAGATTGTATAATAATAACACATTTCTTTCTCTTGACAATTATTAATTTTAGTCTAATGAATAGCTTTTTATTAAATTGGATATTCCCATTTTTATTAAGTTAGATGGAGTGATTGAACTGCAGTGATGTTACTTAGTTCTTATATCTTACTTTTTCAGAAAAGAAGAATGTTAGCATCTCTATTATCTGTTCTAGCTTTGCTGCTTAATTTTCAAATGCATCCAATAACTTTTTAATATGTAATCCTTGGGCTTTCAAACAGGTTCGTCTGTATGACATCTCTGCACAGCGAAGGCCTGTTCTCTCGTTTGATTTCCGCGAGACATCTATTAGAGCAGTGGCTGAGGATATAAATGGCTATTCAATATATATAGGGAATGGGTCCGGTGACCTTGCTTCTTTTGATGTACGAACAGGTGTGTGCAATGCCTTTCAACAAGTAGTTGAATAAATTTATAAATGTCCTTAATCATTTTACCATGTTATTAGTCTTGTGTAGTGATGTTCAGTGTCTTCCATCCATGATTAATAATATATCTGGAGTTTTCATACACGTTTGGTGTCTTCCCCTTCTTCCTCAACTTGGATCAATGAGATAATTTGTTTGATTTTAGACATTGTTATAAACTAGCTAATTGTCGCCAGTGTTTTTTCTGTAAAAGTTCATAATCTACCAGATAGAGTATAGGTTGTAGCAGATGATGGAAAAATCAGTGGTTGTCTTCCAATTGGTTGAATTACAGTTCACAGCTTAAATATTTAATTAGTGATCAATTAATTAAGTGTATGGGTTAGATCTTGAACATTTTTCTTTCTGCCGAAGACCAAAAAAAAATTAAAATCTTTGAACAAAATCCAATTCCTATGCCACTTCGGCACCATGCTATAGTTTTTATGATTATGAATGCTTGAGGATATGCTTAAGGAAGTAGCAACTGCTTTAAAGCTGTATTGTTTTGATAAAGAGAACTTTTTGGATTCCATGTAGCAGTTGACTTTATTGAAGAATCCTTTCTTAGTGGAAGATTTCCTGGACCTTTTGCTTTTCTTACTCCTTTAGTTTATGATTCTGAAATGACATTTTCTTTTGTGCATCATGCGTATTGGTGAGTTTTCTCCGTTCTTGCTAGGGGGTGCATTAGTGTAATAAAACTATTTGTATCCCTTTAATCAACAACTTAAATTTTCTAGTCAAAACCTTTATTGACATGATATAAAAGCCTCAATGACCCCGTGGTAAGGAATTTGATTTTTTCCATTCCCCTTTCTTAATTTTAATAAGAGTAATTTAAGGTATGTTGTGGTAGGCCTATGCTTTGCCACTTTCCAGCTCAATGGGCTTTTGTACAAGAGGGCTTGCTAGATATTATAATCAAGTTATTCCTTCCCCAATGGGCTTTTTCAGTCACTTTTCTTGGTAAAATGTGTTGTACTGTTGTTCATCATCTTGTGCACTTTTGCTAGTCCAGCTGCTATCCGTTCACATTGCATCCAACTATCCCTATATTCATGAGCAGTCATAAAATATAGAACTATGATCTATTTCAAGACTTAATGAAAGTATTAATTCTTTTATAACATCTTTTAGCTTGAGTATGACTATGTATAAATTATTTGGACTTTAAACAGTTGTATTTTTATTCAGTTACATGCTTGCATTTTGTTAGCGCACTTCTTTTTTCACAAATAAAATAGAGAGACACTTAAAATTAGAATTTGCCCACTTGTTAAGATGTTCTTAGACTAAAACCCTATCGTGGTCCCTTGCATATTTACTTTTTCTCAAGTTAATTCCTCTTAGATTTCTCTTCTCAATTGGTCCCTCACGATTTTCTGTTATCATTGTTAGTCCCTCCATCTAGTTTTTAGCTAAATTGATAGTATGACAGCGTTAGATGCAGCATCATTAACTGATGATTTGATATGTTAATTGCCACAAAATACATTTTTTCATTATCAAAGTGTTAGAACCTGCTACTGAATTTACTGAATTATATTGAAAAATAGATAAAAAATAGCGCCTTAGATGAGCAAAAACACCATTACAAGCAGTAAGATAGAAAGGAACACCCAAAACCCCTTGACATTCGAGAGGCCAAGAACTCTCCTAAACCAACCTAACCAATTCCCTGCCTAAAACCTTACCAAAACCCTACTCAAATACCTCTTTAGCTGCTGCTTTATGCACACATACCATTATGCCACATCACCTTGTGGGTGGTCCCCTACCCAAAACAGCATTTCCATCTTCTGTAGCATACTTCATTGGGCCATTAGTCCCGGGCTCATTCAACTTAGGACCCTCTTGAGCCCTCTTCTTCCTTCTCTTGTATGTATGGATCTGTCCATCACTAAGTAAGTCACTATAAATAGTTTTCTATATTTTCAAGATTTTATAGAAAATCTCTAAATCTGTTGCTAATTTATTTTATTAATACAAGTAGAAAATTTGCTTAGATGTTAGTTAAAACATTACATCATACATCATTAGCTAATGATACTATGTTCTTAATTAACATGTCACCAGTTTAGTTCAACATTGATAGAGGGACTGACATTGATCATAAAATTTTGTGAGTATATGTGATGGGCTAACTTGAAAAACTACTAATATGTGATGGACCAAATTAAAATTTTAATCGATGCTCATATCTTTTTTATGGATGAAAGTCTGCTCGTGATTTTGGTACCTATGCAACTATGCATAATTTGGGGATCTTCATTTGTCTTTTCTGTGTTGGCATTTACTTTTAGGATCTTATTCCTCGTGGTTGTCATCGACTCTAATTACATTGAACTGGAGCTGCCATATTTGTTATTACTACTTGATATCTTCTTGGCTTCCATTTATTAGTTGATTCATTTGTGTGAGTTATTTATAACTACTTGTATTGACAGATTTATGATTTTGCTTTTAGGAAAGTTGCTTGGATGTTTCTTGGGCAAATGCTCTGGAAGCATAAGATCCATAGTCAGGCACTCTGAGTTACCTATAATAGCTTCCTGTGGTGAGTGTCAGTTTTCTTTTTGTACAAACTTTTAAACAAGGTAGTTTATTAGAGTTAATCGGCCTGTTTGATTCTATTTTTTCAGAACATGATTTAAATGATTTTTAAGTTTGTTTTCAAGAACATGGTTTGTGAAATAAAAAGGGTAAATTACACAAAAGGGCCCTGTGGTTTGACCCATTTTCAGATAGGGTCCCTGTGGTTTAAAAAGTGTCAACTTGGGGGCTTGTGGTTTCGTCCGTTAGCAAATAGGGTCCTAGGTGGTTTTTTCCATCCAAATTAGCAGAGTTAGATTAGAATGAATTTTAAGATGTACTATTTTGTAATTTGAGCATTTTATCTACTAAAACAAACTAAAAGAGGACAATTTTGCAATTTGAACCAAAATAACCACATCACCATCTTCTTGGCTCCTCAATTTACAGTAACCGCCATGTTCACTTCTCATCCATGGGTATGATCAAGCTTCCTGCTTCCTTCAATGGCAGACTCTGTTTCTCCCTCAATGTAAATATCATCACTTATCATCTTCTTATAAGCTACTAAGGATTCCTCAAAATCTCCATTTTTAACATAGCCATCAATCATTGAGGTCCACAACACCTCATCTTTAAAAGGCATTTCGTCAAAAACCTTACAAGCATCAGGCATTATCCCATACTTTGAGTACATATCTGCCAAATTACTACCCACAAATAGTTCGTCGCTAAACCCACATTTCATAGCGAGGCAATGCATCTGCTTCCCTAACTCAATTGACCCAAGAGAGACACAAACCCCAAGGACACTTGAAAAGACAAACTGGGTTAGTGCTTCTCCAGTGTTCCTCTGATTCCTTCCTCTCTCGTCGGATTCTTTGAAACTCCGACCAAATCCGTTGTAACAATGACGTCTGGCCAATCCATGAAATAACCTTCCATGGTGGCAATTGTCGATTCCGATTGAGGATTTCGTGAATGGTGTCGAAGATGGATCGTCTCTGCAATGTGGAAACCTTGGAGGTATCTTTACCCTTAAGATACTGTTGCTTCTCGAGTAACAGAAAAATGTCGGCTTCTTCCGGCAAGTAATTCGAAGCTCGCAGGATTTTGGATACATACACGAAATCGCAGTCCTCTGATGCAGGAGAATCAGAGAACAAATTTCGGGAGTTTGGCGTTTGGAGTGAAGAAATTGGAAATCAATCGAACACCGTAAATTGAGTAGCCGAGAAGATGGTGATGTGGTTTATTTTGGTTCAAATTGCAAAATAGTCCTCTTTTAGTTTGTTTTAGTAGATAAAATGCTCAAATTACAAAACAGTATATCTTAAAATTCATTCTAACCTAACTCTGTTAATTTGGATGGAAAAAACCACCTAGAACCCTATTTGTTAACGAAGGAAACCACAAGCCCCCAAGTTGACACTTTTTAAATCACAGGGACCCTATCTGAAAATGGGTCAAACCACAAGGCATTTTTGTGTAATTTACCCTTTTCAAATCAATGCCAATTCAATTATATTACTAATCAAAACGAGATTCTTAAATGAGTATTTTGAAATATACATGCCTAAAATCTTTAATTTTGTCAAAAAAATATGTTAAGAAAATGTTTCATAACGATGATCACAATAATTTTTAGAATAGAGTATTTTTTTTCTTTTGCCAGAGACAAAAATTGACAAAACAGAATAGAGTATTTCACTTTAAAATTACCCACAATCACCTAAAGTACACTCACTAATTCCGAACTATTGCCTTGTTGCTAAGCTTGGATGCAATTGGTCTCAAACTCTCAATTATTCAGGTTTAGTATTTTTTTTTTGGTCGCTGGCTCGCTGCTTTACTGATAGTTTTGTTTGGTGGATTACTGTGTATTTGTCGTTTTGGAATAAAATCTATAATTTGTTGGGAAAAAATATCACTTTATTGACCAATTATTTGTTAATACTTTTAAGATAATTTGATAATGAAGAGTTAATCTCTAACTTTCTAAAAGGTTACTTTATTTATTTGTTTGTTTGGTGAAAATAAGGTTGCTTTATTTAATTTAGTTTATAATAAACAAAATTTCTTCAAATTCTACCTTGTGTGCCAAAAATCATTAAATTTAGAAATATGATAAAAAAAACCTTTAAACATTGAAAGTTGATGAAAGACATTGACCTTCTAATTTCTGGTAAAAAACATTTCATTTTGTTGAGATCTTCATTTAAATTTTGTTTGTTATTCCTATTTTTAAAAATAATAATAGCTAGTTTTAAATTTCAATCAATACTAACAAGTAACAAGTAACAACAATCATAAAATTTAAAATAAAATTGAATAAAAAATTTAACAAAATGAGTATTTTCTAAAAACTTAAAAGATTAAAATCAATTTTCAAATTTTAAAATATTCTTTAGACATTAAATAAAATTTAAGAAAATCTTGTATATTTAAACTTTAATTTAAGATGTCCTTCAAGTTGCAAAAAGGACAAATTTCCATGTCTCTCTTTCGTAATGATAATAAATACTTCACGCTCAATGATTATTACGTGTTGAAGATTATACTTACCAGTTACCAAATCTTGTGTCATTTTCGGGCCAAAAAAAAAAAATATTGTGTCATTTTAGTCATTTATAAACAACTTTATGATATATTATCTAAAATATTAACGATAAGAGAAATGAAGTTATTGATTTGTATATATTGAATAATTATTAGTTAGGTTTGTAGGTATTATTTAACTTGTTTTCCAAAAATAACACTTCGTATTCAAATTTTGTTAAAAATGTATCACGTGGCAAAGTTGGAGAGAGTTTTAATACTATGCTAAATGTTTTACATAATCAGGTATTTTCAAAAAAATTTTGACTGAAAGATATTTTAAATCTGATTTAACGATTTCTCACTTTGTCAATTGATTAGGGTATGTTTGGATGGGGTGTCAATGGGGGAATGGAGAGGAGAGGAAGGGACAAAAGGTAAAAAAATTATGTTTGGAAGTTTTTTTAGGGAAGAGTGGAGTGGATAAGGAGGGACACTTGGCACCCCAAAATTCAATTTTTGCTGGCACCCCAAATTGGGGTGCCAAGGAAGGAGTGGACAGTTTTATAATTTTTTAATGACAATTATATCCTTATAATAACCAAAATTAACATGTATCCACTCCATTCCATTCCATTACTAATAACTTCCAAACAAGATTAACAAGTGTCCATTCCTTTCCTCATTAAAAACTCCCAAACAACATATCTACCGAGTCCATTAATATCCTCTCCTCTCCACTCTATTAGTGTCCATTAATGTCCTCTCCTCTCCATCCTCACTAAAACTCCCAAACATAGCCTAAGTGATAGAAGTCAGGATCTCACATTTGAAAAGTAAAAGATATTTTCAAACTAATCGTTTGTCTTAAATGAAAAGTTTGTGATAAATAAATTAATCATTATTTTCGATGATGAATATTGAATGCTTTAATTTTTTTTTAAAAAAAAAACTTTCAAAACTTTTAAAAGTAATAGATTTGTTGTTTTTATAAAATTACAGAAGAAAAATGGCTCAATAATTGCTTCCTCCAATACGTTCCTGACAACATAAACACAAGACAAAAGTTATAAGGGTAAAATTGTGATCTTATAAAAAAGAACATAGACAAAATCACAAAATTGTAATTTAAAATATTAAACCATTCATTCCATGTAAAGTTTTTCTTGACTTTTGGATGTTTAAGGTTTAAGGGATTAGATAATTAGGAATGAACTTATTTTTTTTAAACAACCATTAGCTAGGGATTAAAGTAAATATTTTAACTAAAATACTTTTTTCATAATGAAAAAATAGAACACTTTTGACAATATTTTAAAAACTTATATTCAAGAAATAGTATTTGAAAAGGAAATTGCACATTAAATAATTTACGTATTAGAATTGCGTTTGTGTTAGCCTTAAAATTTGTCATGGGGTCATACTGATGAAAACAACTAGCAAGGCCACCAGACACCTCCCATCAATTGATTATACCAATCTCAATTATTTGCACTTTGTGATTTTCTACCTCCACGCTCACGAAACTATCAATACAATACTCCTTTTTCATTCCTTCGATTCATTTTAAAAGAATATTATAAAATTAATAGATATTGAGTAATCTTTTGAAAACAACTGTTCACGTTTATATCTATTTTAATGAAAATTAAAAATTCTTATTTTCTTGACACTTTTTTTTTTTAAGTGGCTTTTGAGTTTTGTCTATTACAAAATTGAAAAAAGGTCAAACAAGTTCTAAAATATAAAACAAAAACACACAAGTGCACTCTTTGTATATTTTGTGGTTGGGTATAGATAAGTTTTAATATATTGTATATAGATCCTATTTCAGTCCACTTCATCTTATTTTCTCACATCATGATCCTAATTACTATGTCATGTCATACTTAACGGCTAAATATGGATGAAATTCACCAAGGGACTAACGGTGGAACCTTTTGAGAAGTTATGGGACCAAAATTGTAACAAAAAAAGTTATGGGACCAAAATAAAACCTTTGTCATAGTTATGAGACCAAAATTGTAACCAAAAAAGTTGTGGGACCAAAATGAAACCTTTGTCATAGTTATGGGACCAAAATTGTAACAAAAAAAGTTATGGGACCAAAATGAAACCTTTATCATAGTTATGGAACCAAAAATGCACTTAAGCCTTTATATTATTATAATTTATATCTTATCTCTTTACAGATTTTCACCTTAAGGAGTGGTGACAGGAGAGTTGGAACTCTCATATCATTATAATTTTAAAATTCAAAATTAATATTTTCATATATTTTTAATGACGGAAAAAAAAAATCTGGATGTAGGAAAAGAAATTACTGACCTGGAGTTGAAATTGATCTTCAGTGGAGCTAAGATCTTCAAGCCACAATCCCAAGAGTAAAACAAAAATGGAGTTCTCAAATTTGGAACAAAAGAGGGACCAAAGCTCACAAAATGAGGACCTCAAGTGTATGAAAACACATTTGCTATATATATATATAGCCAAATTCACTTATTAGTGAATATTACAAAGTGGTCCTTGAACATAATTACAAAACAGTCCTTTAACAAACAAACTTCATATTTACATTAGTAATTTAATGGGATAATTACTAATACTCTTTGGACGTGGCTTGGGGTTCTTAGCCTGGTCCCGGGAGGCTTGTGGATAATCCAACCCACCACGAATTACCACAAGTAATATGAACTCAATCATTCTTATTCAGACTTAAAATAAATTAATTACTCATCAGTAAACTCAAATATTAATCTTACAATAGATTAATGCTAATCCACACAAAAATTCTAACATTTAAGACATACCAAACCCACTAATATATGACATAAAATTAATTGTCTCTCTATATTTTATAAATTGAATTGTACATCAGTAAACAAAAATAAAAAAATTGAATTGTACAAGTAGGATTTACACCATAGGAAGCTGGAAATGACATGCAGCTGACAAATTTCTTGTGTGTTTGGATAATGGCATTTTAAAATATTATGAAATTTCAAATATTAGGGATTTGAATTACCATAATTTTTATTGCTTGCATTAAAAATATCTTGTTTGGATGACAACTAAAAATTTGAATTACTATCATTTGAATTTTTAGTAATTAAAATACTTTGTTTGGATGAGTCAAGTATTTTAAATTCTTAAAAAGAAAACTTTGGAATCAAGAAAAGTAAGCAAAAATAAGTATATTGAAAAATAGAGTAAAATAACAAATTAGTATATGAAAGATCACCGAGCTGACAACTAGACCTTTGAAAGATTAAAATATACACTTTAGTTTCTGGAAGATGAAAATGGTATACCGATTAAACCTTTTTATGAAATAAATAGTATATTATTTTAATCTTTCAAGGACTAAATGTGTAATTTAATTTTTTAGAAACTGAGTTGTCAACTCGGTGATCTTTCATGGATTAAATTGTTTAGTCCTTGAAAGATAAAAAAAAAAATATACTTATTAATCTTTTAGAATTTTTTTCATGAAATACATAGTTTAGTCCTTGAAAAACAAAATAAATTATACTTATTAATTCTTTTTTTGGATTAAATAATATATCTTTTTAATATTTCAGAGACTAAAGAATGTACCATTTTAATTTTACAAAGACTAAACTGCGTCATTTAATTTTATAGGAACTGAGTTGTCAACTTGGTAATCTTTTAAGAATTAAATTATTAATTTATTCAATTGGTTTTATTTTTTAAGAAGTTTGTAAGTGAATTTAAATAATAATATAATTTGTTGAAAAAAAATCCTATCCGAAGGCAACGATGATTAAAATAAGCTAAGTGAAACAATGATTAAAATCGTATGTCAGCAGAGAAATTTTACAAATTTCACCTCAAATTACAAATTCTCCTAAACAATTCCTCATTATATTTTAGTAATGTTTTGTTACCCAAACTGAATTTGAATTACTAGTAATTTAAATACTCTCAAACATTACTTACCCCTAACTTTACCTTATGTGTTAATTACGGCTTCATTTGAGCCATTTTCTCAATATAACTCTCATAATACCACATGGATAAATGCATTTCATAGTCCTCTCTCCTCTAAACGTTGTTACTATTTTTGAAAGCACCCCATGTTCTGTTCTTATCTTGTACCAAGTTGCCAAACTTTCACACCAAATGTACTCAATGCTCATTATTCTCCATTGTATTTTAAGACGCCTGTGTTTGTTGTTTCACTTGCATATTGTACACATAATTTCCCCTTCTCTCTCTCTCTCTCTCTCTCTCTCTACACCTCTCTTCTCCTACTCTATATTGCTCTGAAATTTCTTCAACTTTGACATGGCAGAACCTCAAGAAGTGCAACTCCACGTGATCAGTAAGTCATACTATTATTACCATATTCTTCACTTTCTAAGAGAAAATCTTCTTTTGTTAAAGTTTTATACTGTAATAAAAACTAAGATACCTAGTTGATTTTCCATGTTGTTTATATATATATATATATATGTTTATAAAGTAGAATATAAAGTTGCAGACAGATTCCAATGTTCTGGTGTCACCTCCTGTTCTTGTTACTATGTATGATTTAAACCTATGATAATTGCTTAATTACCAGACACAAACAAACATGCAACATATAACCATTTTCTTCTACAAAGTGAGAAGGAACAGAACTTGAGAATTAATGAAACAATAACTTTTTGTCATGAAGCAGCTGATGGAGACAAAGAAACAAAGCCATGGGAGGATGCTACTGCTTTCCCAAATCATTCAACCAGCAACACCCGAAAAAGATACTACCGATGGATCCGAATCGCCTTGTATACTACGTTTGTGATGTTAGGACAAGCAGCAGCAACACTCTTGGGAAGATTGTACTATGAAAAAGGTGGGAAGAGCAAATGGATAGGGTCACTTGTTCAGCTTGTGGGTTTTCCTATTCTCCTTCCTGCTTACTTCATCTCATCACTCATCAAAATCCCCACTTCAGATTCTAAGCATCAAGCAGCTTCTGCTAGAGTTTTAGCATTTGTCTATGTCTCCCTTGGTCTTCTCATTGCACTGAATTGTTATCTGTATTCAATGGGGCTAGCATACCTTCCTGTTTCAACCATGTCTTTAATCTGTTCATCTCAATTGGGTTTCAATGCTTTCTTCTCCTTCTTCATCAATTCTCTCAAACTGACACCTTTCATAGTAAACTCTCTCTTCCTTCTCACCATCTCCTCCATCCTCCTTGTGTTCCAAACAGACTCTGCAGCTTCAGAATCTTCCTCACACATCCCCAAAGGAAAGCATGTGATTGGATTCATATGTGCACTTGCATCTTCAGCTGGGTATGGATTGCAGCTTTCTCTCACTCAGCTTGTACTCCAGAAAGTTCTGAAAAGAAAGAATTTTTTCAAGCCCATTTTGGATCTGATAATAGGTGTGTCCATTGTAGCAACATCTGCAACTGTAGTGGGACTTTTTGCAAGTGGGGAATGGAAAGGGTTGAAGAGAGAAATGGAAGAGTATGAGATGGGGAAGGCTTCCTATGTGCTCAATCTCACTTGGACAGCCATAATTTGGCAGCTTTTTGGTATTGGTAGTGTGGGTTTGATCTTTGAGGTTTCTTCACTCTTCTCCAATTCCATAGGTGTTGTGGGTTTGCCTATTGTTCCAATATTGGCAATCTTCTTCTTCAATGACAAAATGGATGGCATTAAGGCAATCTCTATGGTCTTGGCAATCTGGGGATTTGGATCATATGTCTATCAACACTACCTGGATGATCGCAAGTCTGATACTAGTGCTACTGTAAACAGAAACACTTCACCAAATATATCACAATAGGTGAAAAATATGTGAAGTCTCAAAAAAAAAAAGTTTAGATAGGGGGTAAAATAGGGCCTATATATTTGAATGTTTAATTTATAAAGTTTTTGTCTCTTTCTCTCTCGCTCTGCCTCTTACTTTCAACATTACTCTTTATGAAATTTAGGGGTTATGATTCTCTAAAAGTTCTGATATGAGAAGTTTCGACAAATAAAGATTGAAATAGCTACGGAACATGAACCTTTATACATTTGATTGATTTATTTGTGAAGTTTTTGTTTCTTTCTCTACCTCTTTCTATCAATATTACTTGGATGATTGCTAATCCAATAATAGTTGTTCTACAAATAAAAACACTTCACTGATATCACAAGAGGTCGACTGGTGAATACAATCAGTTAGGATTATCGTCTGAAATTCTGACACGTGAATTTTCGATGAAGTTAAAATAAATAATGAAATAGGGATAGCGTGAACCCTACCCACTTGAACTTGATTATATTGAGTTTGTCTATGAAATTTCTTTACCTACCTCTTTGTATCTCACAACCACTTTGTTGTTCCAAATATCAATGGATGCGAGAGTGTCACTTTCTAACTATTTTTTTTTCCCTCTCCACTATATTGTAGTAGATAAAATCTAAATTCGTGTGTATGAAGTTGTACAATTACAAACACGAATTTAGATTTGTAATAAAACACAAATCTCAAGATGAATATGTACCTGGACCAGTCTATCATCAATGAAATGATGATAAGATAGTGAGATATCATATTCATGTGTCAAGTGGAAGCTATATATATTTATTACAAGGCCAGTAGGATTGAGCCACGTCATGCTGAGAGATTGTTGAGAAAATAAAACTTGGGCAATCATGTTCTGATATCTCCATTAGACCATTAGGTATATGTACAATTACAAACATGTCCCCATCTCCAACCCCATATGTAGTCATTAATCGATTTAATTACAAGCCCCATGATCTCCCTATGGGAAATATCAATTTGATATCTGTTCAATGATTAAGTTTAACTAATCTTTGTGTGTGTTTATTTATAGTGCTTGAACCTTGATTATGTGTCTTAAGTAACATGGTTCATATATTTAGCAAGGTCCATTCAAATTTTAAAAATTGGCATAGTTAGGAGTCAGAAAAAAATTATCATTAAAATCTTGCAAATAAGAGTTACGTTAGTGTTCTTCAAATTTATACACATATGGTTTAATTTAAATGTTTTCTTTTGTAATTTAATTATCTTTTCATTATTTGTGTTCATTAAGAAAAAAAAATACTAAAAGGAAAATAAGCAACTGTTAGTCCTCAGAAAGCAGCAAAATTTCATAAACCCTCCATTTCTTCTTTTTCCTCACTCTAAGCCTTATTTAACTAATTAAGAACCCTGAAACTGCATTCAATACTTTATCATTTTTGAGGGACTGGCTGTAAATAATAAAGATCTTTCTTTCTTATAATCTTACCAAAAAAAGCTATTATTTTTTAAACAATCTTTAATTACTATTTGTAGGTCCCTTCAGAAGAAGAGCCTTGTTGTCTATATCCGACTTCATAACCGCGCTAGATGTGTGATATGGATTTGGATCCTCTACAATTTAAATTTGGTACATTTTCATATAGTTTAGAGAGAAAAAGAAAGAATTAAAGAGAGAAAAAATTAGTGGGATCTACACTTCACCACACTTCTCTCTCTAACTCTTCTATTCTCTCACTACATAACAGGAAATGTAGACTGAAGAGGATCCACTCTTATAACCTAAGTCCAGATTAGTTGAGACAAAATCTCAGAAGCCGGACATATAACAAACTTTTTTATTTTTAACCGTGGTTTATAATGCTAATGATCACATAAATTGGCTTTATACTAATTATTTGTAAATATTGAAGAATTTCGTCGTATAGAGAGATATTTGGTGAAGAAATCAGTATGATACACAATTCATTCACAAGCTACACAGAAACAGAACTATAACGACTAAGCTAACAAACTAAGGGCAGAAAAGTAAAATTACAATAACTGTGCATAACAGACTGAAACAAAATAAAAAATCAGTTCAACTAATAAATTCCAGCTTAGCGAAATAGTTGAAACACTGATGAGAAGAGTCTATCTCAAAAAATTAAGTGTATTTAATTTGATTTCTCTGCCTCTTCTGGCATATGACATTGTTGCTATTTGTTTTCAGTTGGGCTATTGGACCTTGCTGATTCGACTTATTCACTCATTGGCTCATCCCAGTTGCTATTTGTTTCAAACCAACTCAGATTTACAGCAGAGGTTACTATTTCTAAATGCACCCCACTTTATTAGTTTGTTTCTGTTAGAGTTCCGTGTGAAACAATATTGCTTCATTTTATGCTATATTATTATTATTTTTTTATGGTGTGTAATTGAGTTTCTATAAACTTAAAATATTTGAATTATACTTTAGAAATACATCAACCATAAGCGTTGATGAATTAGGTTTTGATCGTGGGTCATTACCTGGTTCAGATGAAGTAATTTTTTGAGTTGATTACCTACAAGCAGTGTTGTCATANTTTGGAGGGCAAAAGTATAGTTTTACCTCAAACTTTAAAAAGAAGGCTGAAAAAAAAAAAAATCTGACCGGTTCTCTGACCGGTCCACCGGGTGGACCCGGTTTTCCGGTTTTGGGCCGGTTTTTCCCGGTCCAACCCCAAATTCGGTTCTTTGGGTTGAACCAGGCCGCTTTCCACTTCGGCTCCCGGTCGGACCGGCCCGGGTTCAACAACACTGCCTGCAAGATAATGAACAACAAGGGGTGGCCCTGTAATTCACCTCCGATGCTTAAGTTAGATATTTGGTAAATGAGTAATGACTGAGTTGTGAGTGAGATTGAGAGTGTACCTTCGTATGTTGCAGGTGACTTGCTTTATATGAGGACAAAGGGAGCCTTTTCAGGGAGGGAGGCGTCTTATCTGGGAGGGATTTCCGCCTAATAATCAAGATCTTTCTGACGTTGTTATCCTTGTATTGGATATGGGTTTTACGGTCATTTATGTCTCCCTTGCTTCTTTGCTCCCTTTTCTTCGGTTAGCTATCATCTTTGCTGGCGTCTTGACGAGGGAAGACAGTTTTAGGGATGGCAACGGATAGGATATCCGAAATTTTATCACTATCCGTATCCGTATCCGTTCATTCTTTCCAATATCCGTATCCTATCCGATATCCGGTATCCGACAGATACCTTAAATATCCGAAATATCCGAAAATAATGTATATATGATAGGATATCTTAATCAAAAAATTGGATATATCCGATATTCATACCTAATATCCGTTAATTAAAATAAATTAATTAAAAATATAATAAAAAATGTATAAAATATAATAAAATATTTATATTATAGGGTATCGGATACCGGATACCCTAACTATTCGTTCATTTCGGACGGATACAAATAGTTGATTTTTTATTTTTCAATACCCATACCCTATCCGGTATCCGGTATCTGACAGATATCGGATATTTTTTACAAGTGGATTCGAATGGATATCCTAAATACCCACCCAAATTACCATAGACACCATCCACGATGGAAATTCTCCTATGTGTCTGTCTTTATGTTTAGTGGGTTTTATGATGGGCCTTGTATTGGTCCCCAAAAATAAATAAAAAAACTAACATTTCTTTCTAACAAAGTGAGAAGGAACAGAACCTGAGAATGAATATGTAGATTGCCTAATTTACTGTATGGCCACCTATAGCAGCTGACATTTTGTAATGCAGCAGCTGATGGAGACAAAGAAACAAGCAAGAGCCTAAAAAGATACTATTGCTGGCTCCGAATAGCCTTATATACTGCATTTGTGTTGTTGGGGCAAGCAGCTGCAACACTCTTGGGAAGATTGTACTACCAAAAAAGTGGAAAGAGCAAATGGATAGGAACACTTGTGCAGCTTGTGGGTTTCCCTATTTCCTTCCTGCTTATTACTTCATCTCATCACTCATCAAAATCCCCACTTCAGATTATAAGCATCAAGCAGCTTCTAGTAGAATTCTAGCATTCTTCTATGTCTCCAATGGCCTTCTCATTGCACTGAATTGTTATCTGTACTCAATGGTGCTAGCATACCTTCCTGTTTCAACCATTTCTCTCATCTGTTCATCTCAATTGGGTTTCAATGCTTTCTTCTCATCCTTCTTCACCAATTCTCTCAAATTGACACTTTGCATAATAAGCTCTCTCTTCCTTCTCACCATCTCCTCCATCCTCCTTGTGTTCCAAACAGACTCTGCAGCTTCAGAATCTTCCTCACACATCCCCAGAGGGAAGCATGTGATTGGATTCATATTTGGACTTGCATCTTCAGCTGGGTATGGGTTGAAGCTTTCCCTTACGCAGCTTGCATTGCAGAGAGCTCTAAAAAGAGGAACTTTTAAAGCTATTTTGGATGTGATAGTGTGTCAGCCATTTGTAGCAACCTCTGCATCACTAGTGGGACTTTTTGCAAGTGGGGAATGGAAAGGCTTGACCAGAGAAATGGAAGACTATGAAATGGGGAAGGCTTCCTATGTACTAAATCTGACTTGGACAGCCATAATTTGGCAGCTCTATTGTATTGGTGATTTTTGAGGTTTCTTCCCTCCAGGGTCCCCCCAAAATTGGGAGAATCTCAAAGAGGTCCTATATGTTTTAAAACTTCTATAAAAAAATAAGGAAGTTGGCCCCCCAAATTGGGAGAAATTTCAAAGAAGTCCCTATATATTTTAAAAATTTTATAAAAAATAAGGAAGTTGGCTCCCTTCAATTAAAATAGATATATTAATATATATATACACACATGCATTTCTTATTCCATATTCAATTTGATCTCACGAAGTAAAACCTAATTTACCAATCTACAATTTTTTTATCTTTCCATGACTCATCAATTCCCATTATTTAATATCTTAATCAATTAAATAATTATTATCTCTTCAATCTCATTATCTTCTTATATTTTTTTATAATTTTTGTGTCCACCTTATACATTTTATTTTATAATATTGATAATATATACAAAGAAAAACTAGGCCAAAATGTTATTTTGATTTCTACTGTTCACCTAAAGTTCCATTTTGGTCCATAATATTTTTGTTTTGTTTTGTTTTGGTCTTTAATGTTTCCTAAAATTAGTTTCATAATTGATCCCTAACTATTGAATGTGATTATATTTTTCTCGTTTGTTGATGACTCCAACTGAGTAAAGAAAAAACTCATCAAATTTAACATGTAACTCTGATTTCATTACGTTTAAGTTTAAAACGAGAGAGATATGACTATATTCAATAGTTAGGGACTAATTATGAAACTTTAAAGAAATATTAAAGACCAAAATAGAACAAAAAAATTATTAAGGACCAAACCAAAATTTAGGTAAATATTATGGACCAAAATAAAATTTTGGCCTCGCCTCTACCAACTAAAAATCCTGGCTCCGCTCCTGCTCAACTCCAATTCCATAAGTGTTGTGGGTTTGCCTATTGTTCCAATATTGGCAATCATCTTCTTCAATTCCATGACAAAATGGATGGGATTAAGGCACTCTCCATGGTGTTAGCAATCTGGGGGATCTCTTCATATGTCTATCAACACTACCTGGATGATCGCAAGTCCAATAGTAATACTGCAAACAGAAACACTTCATCATCACAAGAGGTCAATAGATAAATAGAATAAGTTCAAGTTTAACACACAAAGCTCAAGTTGCATATTGTCGTCAATGATAAGATAGTGAGGTATGTGTCAAATGGAATCTATCTTTATAACAAGGTCAGTAGAACTGAACCACGTTATGCTGAAAGATTAGTGAAAAAAAGAAACTTTGGTATATCTTGTTCTCTCCACTATGTACATCAGTACAAACAAGTCCCTATCTCCTGTCCCATTTAGTGGTTACCTACTGGCGTTAATTGATGTTTGTTAAATGGTGAAGTTTAATCTGCGTGTCTTTATCTTTAATGCTTGATTATCTTATTAATAAGGTTCATATATTTAGCAAGTGCGATCCATGTATGAGGGTTTAATTGATAGGGTATATATAATATGACTAAATTGTGACCACTGTGCCTATAAATATCTTAAGTACTTGGTGATTGAAAGTAAGTCAATTAAGTCAACAAAGTGAAACAATAGTAATACTAGTGAGTTCAAGCAAACTCCTCTCTCATAGAAGCATTTCAAAGTAAACATAATTTAATAAAAAAAATATATTAATAAATTGAACTAATCACTGATTAAGAGCACCGATACGTTGGGTTATTTCACTATCACAAATGCTGAACTTTCCAACTTTTTATCTTATGTTCCTGGCTTTTCATTTTCTCTGCGCGTTCCATTTTCTTAGCCTTTGTAATTTTCTGCTTGCAATAAAAAAAAATAAATATGAACTTATTTTCTCTTGTACTAATTGTTCACAATAAATACTTCAAAACTTTTTATCCATAATTAACAATTTATCAATCGATTTTTACCTATGAGCTTTATCATTTTCATCTAGTGCAATCCATTAACTGCAGTAGAGAAATTTCTAACGAGTGTTGCTGAAAACATTTCCCTCACCATTGGACCCCATGCTTGCATTATTTTCTACTTTCAGGCAGACTTTTTAGACTTGAATAGTCTCCTAATCAGTCACGACAACAAATATTTGAATATTTTCCATTTCTATTGTGCAGCTTGGCCTCATAATATGAACCAAAAATTATGAAAATTATGATAATACACGTGGCTCTGTAAGTGATAGTTATGATACTACATGTTTTATAAACCAAAAGTTAACTTTCACTGATCAAATGTCTCATATGGGAGCTGGCAAAGAAAAAAAAAATCTCATATGGTAGAACAAATTGATAAACTTTGTTTTCACTAATGATCATAAGCACTCCTGAACTTTCACACACTCAAAATACCCCAAATTCTGAATTTTGATCGTAAAACACTATCCTTTGAAATGCCCAATTCCATATGATTTCCAGGGGAGCATGTTTGGTCAACGGTGATATTATCCATTGCCATCCTCCATCCATTTTTTTGGCCTGATCCTCCATTGCATTTTTTGAGGCTTGTGCATCACTTACATTTTGAACAGAAGCTCTCTCTCTCTCTCTCTTTTTCTCTTCCTCTGAAACTTCTTCAACTTTCACATGGCAAACCCTCAGGAAGTGCAACTCCGCATACTGGGTAAATCAAATGCTCTTCTTTAATTATAAGATTGATAAGGTCAGAGAGCAAAGAAAGATTCTTAAGTTCTTACAAAGGAAATTTCTATTCACCAAATCAGGTGGTTTCCTATTTTCCTACTAGGATAGCCCGTTATAGTTCATGTTGTCAGCAAACATGTTGGTATATAAGTATAGTAGAGTAGGGGCAGAAAGATAATCTTTGAAATGATCACCTTGTCTTCAAGTTTTATGCCCAGTTCTTATTACTGGATTTATATATACCTATAACCTGTAACTTAGCACACACAAGTAGCAAGGCTTTTCCTACATCATGGTCCTGAAATATGTCTATGTATTACAGTCAACTAATCGTTTTCATTCCCTTCAGACATAAGGAACAAAAACTAGGAATGTTCTCTTCTTATGTCACTACACATAGTATAGTTACAAATATCCAATCATTCATGAGTTTCTTTTGGCATGTTTCTCTTGCAGCTCATGGTGGCAAAGAAACAAAATCATCAGAGGATACTGGTTTATCCAGTCAACCTACAATCAACAGCCAAAAGAGATACTACAGATGGCTCTGTATAGCCCTATACACCATATTTGTCTTGTCGGGCCAGGCGGCGGCAACACTCCTGGGAAGATTGTACTATGAAAAAGGTGGAAAGAGCACATGGATGGGATCACTTGTTCAACTAGTAGGTTTTGTTGTTCTCCTGCCTTATTACTGTATCCCAGAACCCAAAAATCCCACCAGAAATAACATTCATCCAAAGCAACCACCTGCTCGAATGCTAGCATTAATCTATGTTTCCATTGGCCTACTTCTGGCATTAGATTGCTATTTGTATTCAGTTGGGCTCTTGTACCTTCCTGTTTCAACTTATTCACTCATTTGTTCATCCCAGTTGGCTTTCAATGCTTTCTTCTCCTTCTTCCTCAATTCAACCAAGTTCACACCTTACATAATAAACTCTCTAGTCCTTCTAACTATCTCCTCCACCCTCCTTGTGTTTCAAACAGGCTCAGCTGCTGCAGATTCCACAGAAGTCTCCAAAGGAAAGTATACTATTGGATTCATATGCACAGTTGCGGCATCAGCTCTGTACGGATTGATTCTTTCGCTTACTCAGCTTGCATTCAGGAAGGTTTTGAAAAGGGAAACTTTCAGAGTGATCATGGATATGATAATATACAGATCCCTTGTAGCAACCTGTGCAACTTTAGTGGGACTTTTTGCAAGCGGAGAATGGAGAGGTTTGAAGAGAGAAATGGATGGATATGAGATGGGGAAGGCATCCTATGTGCTGAACCTGACCTGGACAGCCATATTATGGAAGCTGTTTAGTGTTGGTAGCGTAGGGCTGATTTTTGAGGTTTCTTCTCTGTTCTCCAATGCCATAATTGTTTTGGGTTTGCCTATTGTTCCAATTTTGGCAACGATCTTCTTCCATGACAAAATGCATGGCATAAAGGCAATCTCTTTGGTGTTAGCAGTTTGGGGCTTTATATCATACATCTATCAACAGTACCTGAATGATTGCAAGTCCAATAGTACCGAAAAGAGAAATAAAGATCCCAAAGCTTCACCTTCAGAAGAGACCGATATTGAATAAGTAGTTTGTAGTTTTAGTTAATAGGATCAATGTAACATCTATTTATTTTGCATGAATGTTTATCGACTTATAGTGTTTCTTCAACAACTTACATGGAACATCTATTTATTTTCTGCAATGACAGATGATTAGATAGGCATGAGTCTATAAATGATGTCGTAGAAATTCCAATTTGAACGTGGGTCATCAGCTTTCGTAACCATCTTCACTTCGTGTAATGATTAATTGATTTTATTTTTTTCCTTTTTGCATGTACAGAAAAGTTTTCACCCCGTGCCTGATTCCCTCTTCATTATTTGACATGGTAACTTGGTAAGAGAATACAAAAATTAAGGGCAGGAAATGTGAGATTATGGTTTAATTTTTTTTAATGAGATTATATGTTTCCATTGTCTTGGAATTCTTAAGAGAAAAGGTTACAAAACAAGGTTGATCACTTATAGCACCAGATAGAATACAAATCTGTTATAGATCACAGTAAGCTATATGTAAGAAAGTTTTTGAGGTAGAAATAAAAGAATACAAAAAATGAACAAAACTAAAGGAGATTAAAACCATACCTTCATTCAAATTTCTTTCAGCAATTCCAACAATCAAGACAAGGTCCAAGCCCAAGTAATACTTCCGGAACCAAGTAGTAATCTACCTCAGGCTAATAAAATATACATCTAAAACTGTTGGCACATCAAGCTAAAACAGATAATAAACGTTTAATGTTTTATAGACCCCATAAGACAGCAAGCATTTTCAACGCCACATATTGGAGAGGAATAACCACCAGAGCCCAAGAAAATTAGATGCATTAACCTGTAAGTTGTCACTTGTCAGTCGATATGCAAAGGTGTGCCAGTTTGAGCTCCTTCTAAACTCTAAGGGTAGACGTACTTCTCATGCTTCAGACGTATGAACTACAGAAGCTACCTCTAATATAATTCAATTTAATACTCTCTCCATAATAAAAAAGGACGGCACGAGGATCCCACAAGGTGGGGTCTAGAAAGGGTTAAGATGTACTCAGCTTTATCCCTGTTTTGAAAAGAGGCTGTTTTTAGAATTTGAATCCGTGACCTCTTGGTCACTAGGTAGCAACCTTACCATTGCACCAAGGCTCACTCTTATATTTATATATATATATATATATTGGTCAAGGTCCCCCAGCTTATGGAACGTTTGACCAATAACAGCTTTGTCCGGAATGCAAGATATAAGTACAAGTGAGAGAGCCTCAGAAACTATACTCTACCTTTCACATTGTCCACTCCCAATAAATAAAATGGTTTTCGTCACATACAAAATGCTAAACCGATGGCACATATCCATGCTCATGGATAAGCGCAGTCAATGAATTTAGGCCAGCATGGATAAAATCAGTTTGGGGATGGGTCCTATCACCTGTTAGAAAAAAATGTACACCATCAGCAAGCTCAATCCAGCTACACCCAGGCGTCTTCTTCACATTTTCTTGCCTCATTGTATGTCTCATCTCTGATACCTCTTCATACTGACCATAAACTCCATAAATATTTGACATCAATACATAATTTCCAGAATGCCCTGGTTCAAGCTCAATCACCTTCTTAGCAGCAATTTTAGCCAGGTCTGTATTCTTGTGGACATGGCATGCTGCTAGCAAGGCCCTCCATACTACAGAATTGGCTTTAATGGGCATCGTTACTAGTAAATCATAAGCCTCGTTTAGCTGGCCTGCTCGACCAAGCATATCAATTACACAGGTGTAGTGCTCAATGGATGGAGAAACACCATAATTTGATTTCATTTCTGTCAAAAACTCTTGCCCCTTCTTCACCATGCCGGCATGACTACACGCAGACAACAAACCAACAAAAGTAATTGCATCAGGTACCAGTTGAGCTTGACACATGCGAGAAAAAAGTTCTAATGCCTCATCAACATCACCGTGCATTCCATAACCCATGATCATGATGTTCCATGACGCAACATCCTTCTCCCTCATATCATCAAAAACCAAGCGAGCATATCTCAAATCTCCACATTTTGTATACATGTCCAACACAGCATTATTCACCAGAATTTCAGCCTTCGCAAAACCATTAGCAATCATATACCCATGTATCTCCCTACCGTGAGCCAATGCTGCCAGATAAGAGCAAGCAGGCAGTACTGTCGTAATTGTAACCAAATCGGGCTTAACCATTTCACCTAGCATCCTATCAAAAAGCCTCAAAGTTCCAAAATGATAACCACAGTGTTCATGAACTGTTAAGATTGAGTTCCATGAAAAGATATCCTTCTCATTCATTGCCTCAAAAATATTCAAGGCATCGACTATACATTTGCATTTTCCATACATGTCAATTAGTGCGTTGGAGACGGCAACACCAGAATCATAGCCCAGTTTTATAATAAGACCATGAACGGCTCTTCCATTATGAAAGTCCTCTATCACAGAAAAGATAGACAAGACACCAGTAACCGTGAATATACTTGGAACTACCTCATTTATTCTCATCAACCTAAACACCTCCAAAGCCTCATCAAAAAGCCCAATCTTCGCATACCCATTGACCATTGAGTTCCAGAGCACCACATCTCTCACAGTCAATTCATCAAACACCTCCTGTGCGTCCCTCATCAATCCAAATTTCAAGTAAGTATTAACTAAAGCACTGCCAATAAACACATCCAATTCTAAACCGAACTTAAACAACAGCCCATGAATCTTTTTAACCTCCAAAGCATCCATAGCATCACCACATGATCTAATGACACAAGGAAACGTGAATTTATCGGGCACAACGCCCATCCTCCGCATTGTCTTATAAAACTCAAACCCATCTTGAGCGAGCCCGTTTGCGACAAATCCAGCAATGATCGCATTGTACGCAAAGACGTTCTTATCATCATGGGTGGGGTAATTGAAAACCTCCAGGGCATGATTCATGAAGTTGCACTTAGAGTACATATTAATGAGGCTAGTGACGGAGAGTGGGGAATCAAGGAAGCTATTCTTGAGTAAGTAGGAATGGATTTGTTTGCCTTTGGAAAGATTTCTGTGGCGAGCACATTCTTGGAGGGAGGAAATGCAAGTAGTGAGATCGTAGGAAGGATGGAAGAGAAGTGGGTCTGAGGATGGTGAGGTAGAGAAACAGAGTAACAAGCGACGTCGTTTCTGGAGTAAAACTGTAAATGCTCCTCTTCTTCCATTCATCTGAGATGAAGCCGTAAGCAAACTGTGTGATTCGAGTTCTCAAATCTGAATGTCTGTAATTTGTACCGCCAGGTTTTGCCATCATTCCTATTTGCTTGACGGCGACGCCTTTATATTTTCGATTGAAACATCATTTTAGTCCTTTATTTATGGATCAGATTTCACATTGGTCCTGGATCTTTTTTATATTATTTCAAAATGGTCGTTTATATTTTTAAGACTTTTTACTTTTTTGGGTAAATTACACTTTGGTACCCAATGGTTTGGTCATATTTCACTTTGGTACCCTATGGTTTAAAAGATGACACTTTGGTACCCTGTGGTATTCTCCATTAACACTTTAATACCCTTTGGAGCTATTTTGTAATTTTAACCATAACAAATTTTTCAAAAATTACATATTGACCCCAAATTTTTTTTGAAGTTTTCATTTTAGTCCCTAGATAATATGTATCCAGAGACCTATTTTTAATTTTCTAAAAATATTAGGGGTCAATATTTAATTTTTGCAAAATTTATTATGGTTAAAATTACAAAATAGCTCCAAAGGGTACCAAAGTGTTAATGAAGAATACCACAGGGTACCAAAATGTCATTTTTTAAACTACAAGGTACCAAAGTGAAATTTGGCCAAACTACAGGGTACCATAGTATAATTTACCCTACTTTTTTGTCTTAAATTCATTTTTGAAATGTTATTTGACCTTATTTGCTATCTAAATTAGACAAAAAAAAAATTACTAAGAGTAACTCGTAAATTGCAACTCTACTTATTATATTCAAACTTAAAAAAAAAATATATATTGTTAGCTTTACTCATCTAACTATATAACAAGCAGTCCACTTTTGACGGTAGATTTGATCTAATTTGCTGATAACTCGACTAAATAGAAAAAATACTTGTTGAAAATAATTTGTAATTCTAGATTCATAATTTGAACTCAAGAAATATATATTACTACATTCATGCTAAAGTTAGTAAGTTGTACAGCGATGTATGAGTGTTTAATCTTAGAGAGAAAGGGTTGTTACCTGCGATTGTGTTGTCCGCTTGTATTTATATTCCTCCCTTTTGTCCCATGCCAGTACGAGGTTCAAAGGGACGTTAGGGGTATTTTAGAGATTGCACCCGACACGTGGCTTGGCTTCTGCATCCAACTGTCCGTACTCGACAGCTGTCGCTTTCAGGGTGCAGTGGAGGTGTTTCTCCTTTTTACGGGAGTCAGTGATTTCACCATATCTATGTGGACGTGGGGCCTTTTGGTAATTTTGCGTGCGTGCTTTTGTAGATAAGTACACTGTGACCGGCGCGACCTTGCCTGGTCACGTGGCTACAAGAATCCGTGCATTAAATGCCCGTATCCTGGCATTTAATGCTTGATGGGCGTCTACCCTATTGAGGGGTTTTTCCTGCCGTTGGGTGTTAATGAGTCGTTACCCTTTATCCGTCGGCGACGGCCTATTGTCCTTTATTAATTTAAAGGGTGTATATCAAGGGGAAATTTAGCTCATACATGAGATTTTTCTAAAGGATTTATCTAACATGTGCTCTAAGGGGCACATGTTAAGATTTTCTTCTGATTGGTTAGTAGAGCATCTCATATCTTGAAATCTACGAAAATTTATTTAAAAGATAATTTTTAATGTTTGAAAACTCACTTGACCAATCAAAAAAAACCTTAACATGTGCCCTAAGAAGGACCATTTTCTAAATAAGTTAGTAGGATGATCAGAATATCTTATTTGTGGGTTTTTTTGGGCATGCATAAAAAATTAATAATAAATGAGTCTATTTATAGATTTAAAAAAAAAATAGATGGGGTCGTGCAACATTTCTTATTAGTCTCTCCATAACTTTACATCTACCCTAAATATATATATATATATACTATATTATACGTGTGAGGATGTTTTTAGTTGGTAAAAAATAATTAAATTAAAAATTAAAAAAATAAGAAATAAATATGTAAAATTTGCTAATTGGCTAACTCTATAGACTATAGATAATGGAAGAGAGAAAGTAATAGATGAGATTTAAGAAAGTGAAAATTTATTATTTGGTCTTTTAATTTTTACACTCCTAACAATTTAGTTCTTGAATAATAGAAATATATTATTTAGTTATTAAATAACTATAAATGTCAAATCAAATATTACATATATATTTCCGTGCACGTTAGGGCACGAAAAGCCCCAAATAGATATATATTGGGGCCTGAATCTACCTTAATACCTTATATATATGTTAATATCGAGAATGGTACCACACCATAACGAGTAAATTGTAAAATTTATTTTAATAACTTTAGTAATCATTTTCACATATAGTTTTACAATATCCACAATTTATCTTTATATTTTAAGAAAAAATACAATATTAAAGACATCACAATATTAAAGACTCTAAATATAATTAAGATAAATATTAGGAAAATCTTATACATTAAGATGTAAGAGTTTGTCTGGCCAACAAAAAAAAAATGTAAGAGTTCGAACTTTTAATTGTTAATCTTTACGATCACTTAATACATTACATATATTTTAAAATTAAAACAGAAATAATATATAGAAATTTAGAGTGAAGAATATGTTTTTTCGTATTATTCAGTAAAGTGTATGTACAAGCTTATATACACAGCTAACAGCAAATTCTACTGAGTTACAAGCTAACTCTACTTGGTTACAAACTAACCCAACTAGAACTAACTAATAATTGCAGCACAACTGAATACTAACTGAATTACAACCAGAAATAAAGAATTACATATTTCTGCATAATAAGATAAACTGAATATTTTACCAAAAAAAATAAATAAATAAACTGAATAGAATTTATTCTTCTATTTCATTCTTACTCTAAATATAATGTATATTGAATCTATTCTTCTATTTCTTTCTTACTCTAAATATAATGTATATAGAATCTATTCTTTTATTTCATTCTTACTCTAAATGTATTCCTTTATTTCACTCTTACTCTATATTTTATTTTGTTTTTCTTTTTTCGTTTTTGTTTTTTAACAAAATTATAATCTATAGTCTATATTTTGTTAGAACTTTGTAAGAAAAATTTCAGAAGATCTTGTATATATATATGCGGAGAGAGAGAATCCATGTAAAGAACATTTTCATTTTGGTTAAGAGAAGTGATTGTGCCAAAGAAACTAAAACCGTTACAAAGCTCTCAAGCTTTTTCTCTAACCAAAATCTTCCACACAGTGAAGATGACTACAAAGCTAACAATGTGTTTTGTACCGTGGAACTTCACGAGCTTCAGCTCTAGGCCTTCTTCTACGCTACTGGCATTTCCCAATATTTCAATTCCATCTCGTAGGCCTCTCCTTGCTTCTTTCTCAGTCCGAAAGCACAACCTCAGGTATGAAATGCATTCGGCTTCTCCTTCAATGCCTTGAAATTTTTTTGTTAGTTTCATCGTCTTTCTGCACTTTGCCGATCGATCTTTTTAATCTTGTTATTTCGGTTATGTTTTGTTTCATTTCATCGTCGTGCGCTTTGCGTTATTTAATCTAAATCTTGACGCAAAAATCTACTTGTTTTCAAGAATCAGTTGACTGTTTGACTCTGCTTGGATTGTCTCCTTGTCATTGCTGTGAGATGAGAGTGTTATTTGTTTATATTTTTTCCTTGAGATAAATCTAAATTGGATATTAAGGATTTGTTCATGAATGTGAATATTATTGCATTTTTTAAGCGATCTTCCTTTCTTGATTTTCTGATTATATTTAGATTAATCTCAAATAAAAGAGTATTCTATGTTTTTAATATGCGGACTATGAGTTTCGGTATTGTTATTCATCCTTATCTTAGGATTTTTCTCAAGTACATGAGATTTGTGAATCTTCATCACTGGAAACATTTAGCACCAAGAAAATTAACAAATTCATTGAAACGAACAGCTCGTTTATCGTTATATTTATTGCGTTGCCTTTCACTTCTCCAATTTTCTTTTATTATTGCTACTTTAGTGTGACTGGATAGTAATTGTGCATAAACTATCTCAACTGCACTCAGTTCCCCGATCAAAAGTCAAGCCATCGAGAAAGATGGAAACCTCCATCCAAATGATGATGACAACACTAACAAAGAAAACTCAAGCAGTGCTCAATATTTTCATGAAGAGAATGCTAGAGCAGAGGATTTGACACATTCAAGAATAATAACACCTTCGGTATTGTCTTCAACTCCACATAACCTTATAAACAGAGATTATAGTTTTTGTGATTCCCACTTTTGTCACATCTGTTTTTTTTTTTTCAATCCTCTGTTCAGTATGCATGCAGGCAGGCGTGTTTACTCTCTCTCACACACAATCAATTTGTTTTATATTTCACTTTTCATTTTCTGTTTAATTATATATTTAGAAGATCAGGCCAAAAAAAATTATATATGTAGAATACATGCCTAAATTCTCATGATCATCTAGTGTAGGAGTCTGGATAAAGACTATATGTTTCTAGTGCAAAATTACTTGAAAAAGAAAAATATAGATATAAGAGATGATGATGTCACCTTTAAACCTTGTACTATGACAGACCACAAACAAAGATGTAACCGAAGCAGGTGAGCAGACATTAGGTGGCGAACTCCTAAATTTGTTGGACATGATGATAGATGTTGATAAAAGTAAGATATCTTTCAGAATTACTATTGACTTATTCTGTTGTTAATGGCTTGTAGCCTATTATTAAGAATGAGAAGTAATTTTTTTATTACTCCTCTAGTTTCAGACATCCATCTTTTCAGTGAAGCTAGAAGTCGTGCAATTAAAGATCTTCATAACATTTTGCAAGAGAGGGAAACAATGCAAGATGGAATCAAAGCCTTGGAAAAGATATTGGAAGAGACAGAAGCACAGTTAAAGGTTCCCCCTCAGGGAAATGAAAATATGGAAATTCTGGAAAATGAACGCTCATTCTTGGAGTCCGCCTTGAAGGACTTGAAATCAAAGTCGTTAGTTTTTCAGGAAAACTTGTTAGAAATATTTTCTAAAATAGGAGTTGAAAGCAAGGAGCTAGAGGACAAGGTTGAAAGTTTGCAATTGCTGCTAAATAATGCAATCAAACTAGCTAATCAACCTATTGAAGTGTTGCAAGAAAACCTTAATTTTCAAAGAGATGTCAAAAGATTGAGGGCTGAGGAACCAGTGGAAGGTATGCCATGGGATTTTTGGAGTCAATTGTTGCTTAAAATCGATGGTTGGTCTCTTGAAAAGAAAATATCAGTAGAGGATGCAAATATAATTAGAGGAAAAGTATGGAAAAGAAGCAGAGATGTTCTCGATACTTACTTGGCTGTCAAAGGAAAGAGTGAACAAGAGGTTATTTCTGCATTTCTTGCATTATCAGTACCAAGGTATTATTATCTTTTGAATTGTAATTTGCACTTTGTATGATTTTATAGTAAGTTTTCTAATATGGTTCTTATTTTGACCTTCAGTTCAGGATTGTATGCTATTCATATTGCAACAGAGATGGCACTAGTAGCCAAGGTTAAGTCATTTTTGCCCTATCTTTTTGTTTAAGTATCTTTTACCTATATCAATTTTTCAGCTTAGGGATTATGTTTAGCCTTTTTCTTATTTAGTGTTTTCAGTTTCTTCATGGATTTCTTTTTTTTTTTTTTTCTGGGATAGATTAGTTTTTTTCGTCAGATACCCTGCTTTCAGTTAAACTATTTGTGCGTTAAATACGAATATTAAGATTAAGTTGTTTATTTAATAGGTTGGTGGTCTGGGAGATGTCGTCAGTGGCCTTTGTAAAGCTTTGAGGGACAATGGACATCTTGTTGAAATTATTCTTCCCAAATATGATTGCATGCAATATGACCACATCAAAGACTTAAGGGTATGATGATGTCAATTTAAAAAAGATCAAACTTAATTGCAAGAATCTTACCATCACCATCCGCTCGAGATAATCTAATTGCTTTTGCAGGTTTTAAATGTAGAGATAGAATCGTCCTTTGATAAACAGCTACACAAAAATAAAATATGGGTTGGCACTGTTGAAGGTTAACAATGATAATTCTATTTATAGAGAATATCTCTATTTTGTGACATAAAAGTTCCTGTTATCTTATATAGTAACTTTGATTATGCAGGCCTTCCTGTGTATTTCATTGAGTCCCGTCATCATGACAAATTCTTTGGCAGAGGAAAGATTTATGGAGAAAATGATGATTTCAAGCGCTTTTCATATTTCAGTCGGGCAGCTCTTGAGTTTCTTCATCAATCTGGCAAGAAGCCTGATATCATTCATTGTCATGATTGGCCAACAGCTCTTGTTGTATGTGCTATCAGTTTCTTCTTTATAGCTGAATTATTATTTCTTTGGCCAATTAGAAATGAGTTACTAATATCTGATTTCTGGGTTGTTTTGCTAGGCTCCATTGTATTGGGAGATATATGTTCGAAAAGGATTAAATTCTGCAAGAATATGTTTTACTTGCCATAACTTTGAGTATCAAGGGATTGCATCACCTTCAGAATTGGCATCATGTGGTCTTGACGTTCGCCGGCTAAACAGATCAGATAGACTACAAGACAACAAAGCGCATGATAAAGTTAATGTTGTCAAGGCATGGTCACTAAAACCTTATCTATTATAATTTATGTCCATCACTCATCAGTATAAACTACTTATATTTTCACATTCTAATTTTCAGGGTGGAATTGTATTCTCCAACGCTGTAACAACAGTGTCACCTACATATGCTCGAGAGGTTAAAACTGAGGACGTATGGTTATTTCTTGTTCTTTTGAATTTTAGAAATTTTCCATTTTACCAAAATATCATTCGTTTTAATCCCAATTACAAGAAGAGAAGGTTGAGAAATGGTTGGTAGAAAGTAAAAGATAGAGAAAAATGGCGTAAGTAGTCCTTGTGTATTCTAAATGGTTCTCCTAATATTGTTCTATGCAGGGAGGGCAGGGTCTCCAATCAACACTTGATTTACACTCTCACAAGTTTATTGGCATTCTGAATGGCATTGATGCTCAAACATGGAATCCTGCCACTGATCCTTATCTCAATAGTCATTATGATGCAAACGATCTTCAAGGCAAATCGGAAAACAAGAAATTCTTAAGAATGAGATTGGGTCTTTCATCTGCAGATGATACGATACCATTGGTAATTCTTAGATCTAATTTTTATTAAGTTATTTAGTGCAATTTTTTTTTCTTATTCTTCCTCAAGTTTTGTAATCAACACTATTTATGTTAGATCATAAAAGATTTAGCTTCATCAGCATAAGAAATTTTTTTATTCTTTTTTCTTTGGGGAGTTCGTTTTTTATGCTCTTCTTTTATAGGTTGGCTGTGTAACAAGATTGGTGCCTCACAAAGGTGTTAATCTTATTATAGATGCAATCCATCGAACGCTGGAGTTGGGAGGACAATTTATTCTTCTTGGTTCAAGTCCAATTCCAGAAATACAGGTCACATATTTGTTCCCTCTGATCCGGAAATATTCAAGTGTCCAGTTTCTTTTTAAATACGAAGGTCAAATAATAGATGGGAGTAATCTTGTAAGAAGATGCTAAAATTGGTATATTTAAAGAGAAGTTATGGAGTTGAAACGACATCTACTGAAAATTTTAACCTTCTTTAAATGTTTTCGTCTATAGATTTCAAAATTGAGATTTGATCTTCTTTAGACAATGCTAATCAATTATTTTAATTTCTGTCATCTTATTTTTTCCTCTTCTCTAGGAAGAATTTGAGGACCTCGCCAGCCGCTTTCTGATTCATGATCACATTCGATTGATATTGAAGTACGATGAACGTCTCGCCCATTCTATTCATGCAGGATCCGACATGTTCATCATTCCATCAATTTTCGAGCCCTGTGGCTTGACACAGGTAAAATCTACGTATTTTTTAATCTATTCATTGCATTATACACGCTATAACGATTGTTTTCAAGGAATGATCAATAAAAAAAATCAAACTTAGGCATGAGGCATCCACCATAAAGAACAATATATATAAGAGACATGGTTATATATATTGTTTGCATGGGCCTTATTGAAAGATTATTTTTTGCATGGAAACAGTTATGGAATTAAGGTTCTGATCGAGGCAAAAATATTAATAGTTGCAAGTAGATGATCTCTCTTTATACTCTCTTTGCCTTCACTATTTTATGGTTTATTCACTGTAGATGATATCAATGAGATACGGTACAATCCCCATTGCCAGAAAAACCGGAGGGTTGAATGATAGGTACCATAACCTACGCACTGCATGAAATGAAACCATTAATGGTTATTTTCTGAACAATAACTGAACTATGGTTTTTCTTTTTAGTGTTTTTGATATTAATGATGATACAGTACCTTCCGAGTTTCGAAATGGATTTGCATTTCTGGATGCAAATAAGCAGGTATCAAATCTTGTTTTTGGAGAGTCCTATATGATTGATTATATCAGGTCGTCTTGTATTAAGAAACCTTACTTGGTGTTGTTCAATGCCTCTGATTAACTCTTATGATACACATTTGGGCAGGGAATAGGGAGTGCTTTAGAACGTGCTTTTGATGTCTACAAGAACAATCCTGAGAGTTGGAAGCAGCTTGTTCAGAAAGACATGAACATAGATGTTAGTTGGAAATCTTCAGCAGCACGATATGAGGATGTCTATTATAAGTCTCTAGGTAGATCAAGGCCAAGAAACACAAATGAATCACCCAACATGACAACCTTCACTTCTATAGCAAATGCCAGGCCTTCTTGAGACATCCTTTTGATGAAACAGATTTATACTTAGGCATATATCAATAGGCTTAACTGTAAATAGCAAGAACCTTTCAGCCAGAAGAAAATATTATGTTTTTTTACTGAAACCCTTCAATTTGATCATGGAAGCAAAATTTGTCATACTCAATGAATATTAAGGATTTTGCTACTCATGGCACCTTCGGTGTCTTTCCCTTCTTTTTTATTTTTTTTTCTCGTTTCTCTAATAAATAACAGGTGAGTGGAGATTTGGCACTGCACTTTATTGTCTTTAAATTTTTTAATTTTTTTATAGTTGTTACTTGTTTCCACAATTATAATTAAGGATAAAATGCACTTTGATACCCTGTGGTTAGGACCAAATTCACTTTGGTGTCCTGAAAGACAAAATTGACACTTTGGTACCCTAAGGTTTGCGCCGTTAGCACTTTGGTACCATGTAGTTATTTTCCGTTTAAATTGTTGGTACTTTTGCAAAAATTACAAAATGCCTTCAAATAGTTTCAAAATTTTCAAAAACGTCCCTAGATCATAATATTTGAGGACTAAAATGAAAATTTTATAAATTTTTGGGGTCAAAAATGTNAAATGCCTTCAAATAGTTTCAAAATTTTCAAAAACGTCCCTAGATCATAATATTTGAGGAATAAAATGAAAATTATAACAAAATTTTGGGGTCAAAATGTAATTATGAAAAATATTGGAAAAAGAATAAATTTAATCTGCAATAGAATAAAATGTAAGTTTGTTGTGTTTTGATTCATTTTACGAGAGGGAGAGGACCTAAACGCACAAAAGAAATCTTGTTGAGGAGTGAAATATGGTTTAATCTGCAATAGAAACTAACGGATAAGATGTAGTCAAAATTGACGGCTAAGATTGAGCCACGTCAGCACTTTCTATTAAATATTGACGGAAAATAATCACAGAATACCAAAGTGCTAACAGCGTAAACCTCAGGTTACCATAGAGTCAAATTTTGTCTTTCAGGGTACCAAAGTGGATTCGATCCTAACCACATGGTACCAAAGTGTATTTTACCTTATAATTAATGATACCTATAGATTAATTCTTTTTTAACACCACATTAAAATTGAAAAATTAGAGTAACTAAAAAAAATTCAGTTTTTTTTTTTCTAGGAAGGAATCAGGAAAGGCTAGAAAACAATTTATTTATTCAAGAATTCTTTTATATTTTTTTTTGTTTTTTTAATGCTATGATTCTCATCATAATTTAGTTAAAACAAATAAAAAATAAATTATATAATACAATTTTCTTTTACGTAACTAATTATAATAGAGATTTAAAGATAATTTCTATCAAACTAATAAAAATATAAATAAAAATTTTAAAATTTTAAAAAAATATGAAAGACTTTTTTTAGTATTAATAATTGGAAAAGAGAAATAGTGCTTACAAATTAGATTACATTATGAATTACGTTTTTGGTTGAATGAAATTAATCAAATGGACAGCGAAGTTAACCCCACTGCATTTTGTCCTTCTCGATGGTCTAAAATTGTAAATTAAAGAAATTTCAACTTCGTTCACACCTTCCTTCGCAATTCACATCACGGCGCATTCAATAAATATGCGACAACATTTCTTATTTTCATTTCAACCCTGTTTCTGATTTTCGTTATTATGGATTCGAAGCTTTTTTTTAAAATGAAAAAAAAAAAGAAAGACCTTTAAAAATTGAAACAGTTTAGAAGAAACATAAAAAAAAACAAAATCAAAAACAAGATTCTGCGATCAAACTATGCCTCTTTCATTGGTTTGCAACAAATTTACATCAAAACCCAGTCCACACACTTAACAACAACAAATTAAACCGCCATCCTATTTCCTAATCTCACTTTCCGGGAACAAAGTTTGTGGCATAGGCCCAAGCATTGTTGTTGACTGGATCAGCAAGGTGATCAGCAAGATTCTCCAAAGGTCCCTTTCCAGTGACAATGGCTTGAACAAAGAACCCAAACATTGAGAACATGGCTAGCCTTCCATTCTTGAGTTCCTTCACTTTCAGCTCAGCAAAAGCCTCTGGGTCATCAGCTAGGCCCAATGGGTCAAAGCTCCCTCCTGGGTACAATGGGTCTGTCACTTCTCCAAGAGGCCCACCTGCAATACGGTATCCTTCAACAGCACCCATCAATATCACTTGGGTAGCCCATATGGCAAGAATGCTCTGTGCGTGGATCAGGCTTGGGTTACCCAAATAGTCAAGCCCGCCTTCTGCAAAGATCTGAGACCCAGCCTTGAACCACACGGCTTCACCGAATTTGACTCCGTTACGGGCCAAGAGCTCTGGGAAGACGCAACCCAAAGCCCCAAGCATGGCCCATCTAGAGTGGATTACTTCAAGCTCACGGTTCCTAGCAAAAGTCTCTGGGTCAGCGGAAAGCCCAGCAGTGTCCCAACCATAGTCACCGGGGAATTCACCAGTCAAGTAGGATGGGGGCTCTCCGGAGAATGGGCCCAAGTACTTGACACGGTCNAAAGTCTCTGGGTCAGCAGAAAGCCCGGCAGTGTCCCAACCATAGTCACCTGGGAATTCACCAGTCAAGTAGGATGGGGGCTCTCCGGAGAATGGGCCCAAGTACTTGACGCGATCTGGGCCGTACCATGGGCTTCCAGAGGAGACGGATTTTGAGGCGGTTTTCCTCATTGAGACCCGGCCCACGCCAACCTCGGCCGGAGAAAGCTTAACAGCCTGGCCGGCGAAAGATGGGGAGGAGAGAGCCATGGTGGTAGAGGCGGCCATGAGTGAGTGAATTTTGTGATGAAATTAAAATTGAAGTAGAAGATGAAGGAAATGATCAAGTGTGGGTGGGTATTTATAAAAGGAATAGAGTGGTGGGCTTTGCTATCTAAAATCTATATCTTCAATCTCGTTGGTTGTTCAAGATTTTGGAGGTCTATTTCTTTGTCCACCTGGCACTCTCTAATCCACCTAACGGCTTGATTTCTTGCAAAGGCTGTACCCAGTTACAGTCTTCCACGTGTGACTCTAGGATTTTCATGTCTCAAGATTTTTTTCTTCCTCTTTAATTCTTAATGCATGTACGTACCTGAAAACAAGTCGTAGTTCATGTAATTAATGCATCTATCAATGGGTAAGAACTAAGAAGTATATCTCTGTAGACCTCAGTCAATAATTAATATGATGGACTTATAGTTTCCTAAGTATGACTGAAATAATATTTGAAAGATCAATATATGATAGTGACTATGATTTTCTATAACTAAGTAGAGAGAGTACTGGAGACTTTTTAACTTCATTATTATATCTTGAGAAGTTGAGGGTAGCCTATTTCCTTATAAAAATTCAAGACAATCTTCTTTTTTTATGAGTTAGAAATTATATTTGTGATGCGATTCTTTTTGTAAAAGTTAAGCAAGTTTTTTTGAACAAAAAACCTTGACTGTTAATAATTAATATTTTAAAAAATGTATTTATCTATCAAATAAAATCAGAATATGTCAAATGGATCTACTACATTTCATGTATGATTTTACTTAAGACTTGTATAAATGATAAATAAATCATTAAAGTCACTTCTTTTCCCGCTCACTATAAAAAAAAAAAATCCTTAGTCATTAATTCAAGTAATGGGAGTGGTTAGTTTTTTTTTTTTTAAAAAAAAACTTGGTTAGTTGAGTATTACTTATTAGTTACTCCATTACACTACTGTAGATAAGTAGTAGATTCCAATTTGAGTGAGGGGAATTACATATATAATTAATTAATTATGGAATATTTTCAAAACTTGTGGTCGTGAAGAATAGGCAAGCCACGTGGGGTACCAAAACAAATAAAACAAAAAATAATAATAATCCAAATACCGTCAAGAAATGAATGAATGGCTGGAAATGAAGTTGCCAGTGTTTAAAAAATCAAGATGTTACCAACCCCACAATATATGAACTTACGAAGTGTTTTGAATTGCGAATAGGTAATGAGTGGTTAGCTGCAAGCGAGAGTGGATAAAAAAATCTCCACAAGATAAATAAGAGGTGGAGCCAACATAATCCAACTCCTATTTTTGTTTCGACTTTCAAAAGTTGTGAACTGTTGAAGATTTTTTTTAAAAAATAAACTATAGGATCACTTGATAGATCAATATTTTTAAGCTATTAGTTTAAAATTATTATTATACTTTAAAAAATAAAAATAGTAATTAAAATTATACTTTTATTTTTTAAAATATATCTTAATTCTTAGATTCTTTTTTCAGATTTTCATTCACTTTAACAATATTCTAATTTCTAAAGCTTCAAAAAATTATTATTCTTATAACCCGTGGCATGGAATATATGGATTAAGTTATTAACCCCTCAGAATATAACCGTATGAAAGATAATGCGGTAAAAACTAAAAAGACGAAGGAAACATAATCATAATACAAAGTTAATATCATTTTCCATAAACAAAAGAAATAAGAAAATCAATTAATTATAAAATTTAATTCTCAAAAAATATAATTACAATTTAATAAAAAATATTTTTTATATTAACTTATGTCCCAAAATCTTTTTACTAATTAAATTTTTTATATGGCCAAAAGAAAATTAAATATTAAATTTTATAATATTTGTAAGTATTAAAATAATTTATTTATACTAAATTATTGATTTCTTTGTAGTTTATGCAGCTTTTAATAAGAAAAACATAATGTTTCAATTTTTCTTTTAAAAAAATCAATTGAAATAGAGATAGGGGACTTGGGTCATAGAATAACCCGTTACTTGGTACAAATTAATTAAGACCAGAAAAGTCCAAAGGAAGTAGTATAAAAAAGATGTAGTTAATCACATTCATCAATGACACTGTCTGTCACTCTCTATGATGCAACCCTTGAAGCATTCTCATCCACTACTTCACTTCTATTTCTATGCACTCTAAATATACTCTCTCTCTCTCTCTCTCTCTCATACAGTAAGGAACACACTTGTTGATATTTTGCAGATATACTGCCATTAATCCATTATCAACATCACCATATGGCAATTCCTTATTGGAGAACCAAATGCTTACTCTATTGCTTTGGGCATTTCATCCTTTGTGGGGCAAGCAATCTGAAGCTGATAAGATAAGTGGTGTTAAACCACCCAACTAGGTCACACAAAAATCTACCCTCAAACCAATAGAATTGCAGATAAAAATCTCATCACCACATCACCTTCTTTACTTTGTTTGTCTACCAAAATTGGTGTAACATTGTAACCCTATAAATAACGTGTGTATCAAAGCCACATCATCACCAACATCCCTTCCCACTTTATTAAATCGGAGTCTTTCTTAACTGTAACAAAACAATACCAACAATACACAATGGCTGCTTCAACAATGGCTCTCTCCTCCCCATCTTTCGCCGGCCAGGCTGTTAAGCTTTCTCCGGCCGTCGCCGATGTGGGCCGGGTCTCAATGAGAAAAACCGCCTCAAAATCCGTCTCCTCTGGAAGCCCATGGTACGGCCCAGACCGTGTCAAGTACTTGGGCCCATTCTCCGGAGAGCCCCCATCCTACTTGACTGGTGAATTCCCAGGTGACTATGGTTGGGACACTGCCGGGCTTTCCGCTGACCCAGAGACTTTTGCTAGGAACCGTGAGCTCGAAGTAATCCACTCTAGATGGGCCATGCTTGGGGCTTTGGGCTGCGTCTTCCCAGAGCTCTTGGCCCGTAACGGAGTCAAATTCGGTGAAGCCGTGTGGTTCAAGGCTGGGTCTCAAATCTTTGCAGAAGGCGGGCTTGACTATTTGGGTAACCCAAGCCTGATCCATGCACAGAGCATTCTTGCCATATGGGCTACCCAAGTGATATTGATGGGTGCTGTTGAAGGATACCGTATTGCAGGTGGGCCTCTAGGAGAAGTGACAGACCCATTGTACCCAGGAGGGAGCTTTGACCCATTGGGCCTGGCTGATGACCCAGAGGCTTTTGCTGAGCTGAAAGTGAAGGAACTCAAGAATGGAAGGCTAGCCATGTTCTCAATGTTTGGGTTCTTTGTTCAAGCCATTGTTACTGGAAAGGGACCTTTGGAGAATCTTGCAGACCATCTTGCTGACCCAGTCAACAACAATGCTTGGGCCTATGCCACAAACTTTGTTCCTGGAAAGTGAGCTTGAAAATGTAATGTTGCCAATGAGAGTGAAATTAAGAGTGATGTGTTTGGTATTGTGTGTATTAGAGAGAATTTCTGCAGAAAATGTGAATTATGTGTCTATTTTTTCTTTTTACAGTTTTTTGCAAGATCGTCCACTTAGTCTTAAGATTTTAATAATATAAAACAACGTTTGCTACATTATAGAGTATTGGATAAGATTTGATGGTACTATAGAAAAGTTTTATGCAATACAATATCTGGCTATCTGGTATAATATAACATTTAGTATTATGTAATATTTTCTGATAACATATTTGTAGGTTATTATCTGGTCCTATGATAGATGGATGTTTCAATTACATAGCTCTTTCTGATAACGAAATAGAAGGAGAAGAAAATATAAAACTAAACTTAGCTAGAATGAATTGAATTGATGAGTGATTGTACAGAGAAGAATTTAAAAACACAGAAATACAAGAACTGAAGAAACTAGAGAAAACGGAACAACAAACTACAACTGATTAACAACTATCCACATGGCTAAATGCTAGCTAAGCCTTCAAACTTTCCTCAATTTTAAATTATTCCACAAATCCTCTCCTGAAACGGGAAAAGATAAATCAAAATGACTTCTAAGGTAATACAATATATAATCTTCTATAAAATATAATTTTTTAAAAACTTTTATCTGTGTGTGTAAAGTGTAAACTCGTAAATTAAATTTATTTCAAATTTTGAAAATAATTATTTATCCGACGATCAGATCGACGATGCTAACATTTATAGTAAGAAATGGTCACTGCAATGTTTTTTTTTAATTATATTAGAAGAATTGGCTGTGATTTTTCAAAATACAAGAGAATAATTTGTATTGTTTTTGTTATCTCTCTTATCATAAATTATTTTTTGTTAAGTTAACTGGAAAAAAAATTAGTAAAACTTAAGTGAAAAAAAGGTTTTTTTTTTTAAACTAACCGGTTAAGTCATACAATGATTATTATTATAATAGTTAAGATAGATGAATATATATATATCTATATATATATATATATATCAAACATTCAACACTATACAAACTTTCAATAGCCTCACCATGCCGGAATACCCTCAAAATTTAAATATTTTCATTGCAATATGCAAGCATTAATTTGCATTTAGATGAAAACAAATAGCATATATAGGAGGCTTTGCCTTTGCTGAAGACACTAGTAATGAACAGTTAAACACTAATATATATTACAATAAAGTAGCACTTTCCTCCCATTAATTTTTGGTGAAAAATAGAAGGAATGAAGCACATGGAAGCTTGATCATGTATATATGGTGCATTGACTCACATATATACATATAATTCACTTGAGAGAGAAAACAAGTCATGGTTTAGACTGACGAATTTTTCTTGAAGTTTTGAGCATCATAAGCAGAGACACCACTTCATTCATACTGGGTCTTTCTTCAGGATCATTGAGTGTACAACACAATGATAGTTTCAATAGCTCCATCAACACTTGTATATGATCTTCCTCCTCTTCTTCACTCACAATATTGCAAGCCAACATAGGATCCACAATTCCAACAACATGTTGCATTGTTCCACCGACAACTGCTTTCTGCACTAATTCTCTCAGATTTAAAGGTAAGCCATCTTCCTCTATGACCCCAGTAGGTCGTCTTCTTGTTAGAAACTCCATTACTATTATTCCAAAGCTAAACACATCAACTTTTGTCGTCACCTTCCTCATGTATGCAACCTCTGCAAGTGGAAATAACATCAGGGTGAGATCAAGGCCAAGACACAAAAATGAATATATATATATATATATATATATATAAGGGAACAGCAATATATATATACCTGGTGGTAGATAGCCAATAGTGCCTTCAAAAGCAGTTGATGAGGATAGAGAGCTAGCAGCATCCTGCAAATGGAGGCCAAGCATTCTAGCTGTTCCAAAATCACTCACATGGGCTTCCCATTCTGCATCCAAAAGGATGTTAGAAGGCTTCAAATCACAGTGCACAATGGGGAAATCATAGCCAGAGTGTAAGTAATCTAATCCATTTGCCACTGAAATTAGAACACTGAGCCTTTCACATAATGTCCACCTTGACTGATCCATCCCTTCATCATGTATAATGCTGTCCAAATTCCCATTTTTCATGTACTCTAGAACCAAAGCCTTTATTTTCCCACTTTCCCAAGCATACCCAAGTACCTTAACCAGATTCCTATGCCTCAGCTGTCTCAATGTGCTAATTTCTCTCTTGAAGAGCTTCTCTGATTCTGCAGAAAAAAGGCTCAGGTTCAATTTTTTTACTGCCACCGTCTTGCCATTTTCGAGTTCACCCTTGTACACAGTGCTCAAAGAGCTAGATCCAATGATATTATCTGAGCTGAAGAAACCAGTGGCACTTTCAAGATCCTTTCTTTCATATCTTTCAAGGGCCAAAGCCGAAGTGTAGGCAGGTTCAGGATTCTCAATCCGGTTAGAGCCACGAGATTTGGTGCCCCGAAACAGAAATAGAATCACAAACACTAGAAATAAGATAACAGCAAGAGATCCTAGTGGAGCAATAATATATATGCTCTTTTTGGATAGTGAATAAGATTTGGTAGTAGTTTCCCTACATGGATTCAGGAATTTGGTCCCACAAAGAGAAGGATTTCCCGTCAATTCAGATGCATTGAGATGTGAGAATATCCCACCTGATGGCACTTGACCTTCAAGTTGGTTAAAAGAAAGGTTGAGAAGCTTAAGGTTGGAGAGATTGGCTAAGCTCTTTGGTATAGTTCCCTTTAGGCTATTCTGAGAAAGATCCAAGGAACTAAGATGGTCAAGCTTTGAAAATACCTCAGGGATTTCACCATCTAGATGGTTCCTTGAAAGGTTCAAGCTTTGAAGCAAGTCCATGTTACTAAAAGCTTTTGTAGGAATAGGACCTGCGATATTGTTTCCTGAAAAATCAAGATCGAATAGATTTCTGCACCCTGAAAGTGACATAGGAATGACGCCAGAGAGATTGTTGTTTGAGACATTAATAGCTTGTATCATTTCTAACTTACCAATCTCATCTGGTATGGCTCCAACGAAATGGTTATGTGATAGATTGAGATACATCTGCATGCCACTTAAATGTGCAATGACATCTCCAGGAATTGAACCTGTGAGGTGATTCTGTGAGAGATCCAATGCTAGGAGCCGTGTGAGCTGGCCGAATTCACTAGGAATTGTCCCATTGAGATTGTTTCCATGGAGGCTCAAGTAAGAAAGCATCTCAAGATTTGAGAAAGACTCTCGGATTTGACCAACCAGCTTGTTATTGTGCAGCAAAAGCCGAGTTAGCTGTTTAAGTTCAGAGAGCTGATTTGGTATTGTGCCTTCCAATGCATTATCAGCCAAGTAGAGAACTTGAAGGTGAGTGAGTTTTGATAATTCTTGCGGGATATGACCTGAAAACATATTACCTTGAATTGAAAAAGTGACAAGCTGACTTAAATTCCCAATCTCTGGTGGAATGGGCCCTGCGAAAGAATTCGACCCCAGATGAAATACCTGAAGGTTTAACAAATTCTGGACAGCTGGTTTAAGCATCCCACTGAAATCGTTTGCTTCCAAACCTAAAGTAGTAAGATTTGAGCAGTTAAAGAGACCATCTGGTATTTCCCCAGAAAACGTATTTGAACGCAGGTTTAGTTTTTGAAGAGATCCCAAAGATCCAATCTCAGAAGGTATTGTTCCCTCCAATTGATTCTGTGAGAGTCCCAGGTTAGTCAAAGATTTCAGTTTGAATATGGAAGATGGAACACTAGAATTCAAGTTATTTTGAAATAACCTCAGTGTTTGCAATTGAACCAAATTTCCTAGCTCAGAAGGAATGCTTCCAGAAAATTGATTGCTGTATAGCTCTAGGTGCTTGAGGTTCTTACACTGACCAAGCTCAGAAGGGATTTTTCCAACCAAGGAATTCTCAAACAAGACAAGATCTTGTAAGTTTCTCAGATTCCCAATCTCTCTGGGTATTTTACCGGACAAATTGTTTTGACTAAAATCCAGATTTTGCAAAGCTTTTAAGTTTCCTACAGAATGAGGAATAGACCCTACAAACTGATTCCCAAACCCAACAATTTGTATAACATTAACCAGATTGCCTATGTTTGATGGGATTCTACCACTTAAATTGTTGAAATTGAAAGCAATACCCAACAAAGAAGTGATGTTGAATATGCTATCAGGGAGGCTTCCAGTGAGATTGTTACTACCTAAATCAAGATACTGAAGATTCTTGAGGTTGCCTAATTCAGGAGGAACAGAACCAGAGAGAGAGTTATCAACAAGTATGAGCTGAGAAAGCTGGGAACAAAGACTGAGCTGAGGAGGAATGAAACCAGAAAATGAATTTGAAGTTAAGTCAAGAACCTGAAGGCGTGAGATATTCCCCAAGAATGGTGAGATCTTTCCTTGCAGCTTCCGGCTAACCAGAGAGACGGAAATGACATGTGAAGATTTGTCACAAGCAATGCCTGACCAGTTGCAATGGTGGGATGTGTTAATCCAATCCTTGATTGCTCCATTTGGGTCATGGGTTATGGAGTTTTTGAAAGCTTTCAAAGCTTCAACTTCAACTTCTTCAACTCCTAATTCTGCATTTGAAGTGATAGGTGAAGAAACAGAAAAAAAGTAAGGCTATTATGAAGAACGCAGTGAAACTGATCTTATGAGATAACATTATCATCTTCGTCATTGAATGATACATAAGAGATACGAAATCAATGATGCATTTATAGAGAGTGTTTCAAAGTTCGGGTTCAAGCATTGAGAGAAAAAGACAAAATCCCAGAAGCATGCTTGACCCCATTTGTGACAGAGTGTTCGCACAACATCACATGCTGCAAAGTCAATGACTTAGCAGATATTAATGTTAAGGACGAAAAACTTAGTCGATTTGAACATCTCGAAGTTGACTTGAGATTGTTTGGTACGGTGTTAGGAAACCATTTGCTGATTTGCTTCTTTTTGAGATGACTGAGACGTTACAGAGAGGATTATCCATTATTGAGAATCCATGTCAAGAAACTACAACTAACTTTTAAACTTTTTCCTACAGTCCTTACAAGTGGCCTAACCCAATGACCATATATATATATATATACAACTGTATAGTATGAATGTATCTGAAGTCAAGCGAGTTTATCAGGCAAGAATTCATGTGGGATTAAATAAACGCTAATCAATTACTTAATTAGCGGTAAATGGCCAAGAAAAAGAGGTAGGCGTGCCTACAACAGTACAAGTGGGTATAAATAATTAAAAGGGGATTCAATATTCAATTTGTTCAGGAATCAACTCAACTGGTGAACTAAGATCGCTATCAGCCTATCACTATATGAAGTATGAACGAAGAAAGAAAGCAAAATGTGCATTTGCCTCATCCAATTTAATCATGTATCTTTCAAAACTCAATTAAAGCAATGAGAGAACTAAAAACCCTAGAACGCTCACTACAGTGAAAGCATTACTTTGAAATGAAACTAATAATAATTTAGAAACAGAACAATGGGGAAATAAATCCTCTCACCTTCTTCTGGTTGTTTCATCATCACTTCACCACCGCCGCCGACGACGGAGGCGCCGGGAACGTTCTCCGGCATCGACACGTCACTCTCCTTCAGAATTGCTCTGGCGGCAGCAATGGCCCCAGCCGCACGATCATTCACCTGCATCCGCTGAATCCTATCTCTCTCATCACTCGAAACTTGTAGAATCTTCTGGAACTCTTGACTCTTCTCAAATTCCTCAACTCTCGGCTCACCGCCACCACCACCATCATCATCATCGATTCCTCCAACGCTATGAATAATCCTCTGAAACTCAGAATTCTTCAACTCAAATTTTGATTTTAAAATGGCTAAAGTGCACTTTTGGTCCCATAATTTTGGCAAAGGTCTCAATTTAGTCCCATAATTTTTTTGTTGCAATTTTGATCCCATAACTTTTGAAAACGTCTCACCATTGGTCCCAAATTGATTTTCATCCATTATCTGCCGTTAAATCCACTTCACTCATATTTGCCACGTCATTATTCAACTCAGTATGTCAGATCATCTTTAGCGATAGAAAATGGATGGAAATCAGCTTGGGACCAACGGTAAGACGTTTTCAAAAGTTATAGGACCAAAATTATAACAAAAAAAGTTATAAGACCAAATTGAGACTTCTACCAAAGTTATAGGACCAAAAGTGCACTTTAGCTTTTTAAAATTAAGGAATCAAATAATTAAATATGTAGCATTTAATGTGTCACATGTGCACTTAATCGTCAAGTCATCACTCTTAATAATAAAGTTAGCTTGCAGGGACTAACAAGTTAATATTTATAATTTTTTTAAAACTAAATAGTATATTTCAATAATATAGGGATCAAATCGTTGAAAAATGAGGTGCCAAATAATAGGCTTGCCCCCAAAGACACATAAGAGATTCAAGCTATGGGATTTTATAGACAGCATAACACCAAATAATACCCCTTGGCTCATCATTGGGGATTTTAACCAAGTCATGAAACCGCATGAGAAGATGGCCAGTTCCTCTAAAATCACTGGAGCAACTAGGCCACTTGAGGTTTTTAATAACAAGAACTTGCTTGAGATCCCGTGGAAGGGAAACCCTTACACATGGTGCAATAATCGTCAAGGCTCAAGCCAAGTTAGAGAAAAATTGGATAGAGGGTGGTGCAACACGGAGTGGTTGGATCTTTTCTCGTACTCTTATGTTGAATCCCTTCCTATCGCTGCATCTGACCATGCCCCGCTGCTTTTGCACACGGAAACAACCGGTAGTCTCCAGCGCTCAGTTTTCAGCTTTGAGGCCATGTGGATCACTCATCCAGACTGTGCTAAAGTTATTTCTAATGCTTGGACATCTGATCCATCTCATGCTGGTTCTCAAGCCTTCAGGTTAACTAAGAAAATAAGATTAACTTCGAGAGCCCTGATGCAGTGGAACAAAGAGAGTTTTGGTAATCTTAAAACACAGATTGCCCAAGCAGAGAGGGACCTGGAACAGGCGCAATCTATGGCCTCTAGGGGTTTTCAACACCATTATCAAAGAGAGGAGATCGTCATTAGGAAAAGACTGGAATTTCTTCTTAATTGCGAACAAATCTTCTGGGCACAACGTGCTAAGCAGATGTGGCTTGTCAATGGTGATCGAAATACTAAATATTTCCATTCGGTGGTGAAACAACGTCGAAGCAGATGCAAGATTTTGGGTCTACAAGACCATCATGGAAGATGGGTACATGACACGGAAAACATGCTGAAGACTGCCAAAGAATACTTCATCAATCTTTTTAACAGTAACATACACTATGATCGGGATACCAGTCTGGCAACTATGGTGGATGCGGGCATTCCTAAGCTCAGCGACTTACATCGCAATGCCCTCTCGAAACCTTTTACGAGAATGGAAATTGAAACTGCCCTTTTCCAGATGGATGGGCATAAGGCCCCGGGACCAGATGGTATGCCTGCGATTTTCTTTCAACAATATTGGCAGGTAGTCCGTGAGGATCTCATTCTCATGGTTTCCTCTTTCCTTAACTCTGGCCACATGTTAAGGGAGTTAAATCTCTCTAACATCATACTGATCCCGAAAGGAGACACACAGGAAAGTTGTGCAGACTACAGACCTATAAGCTTGTGCAATGTGACTTATAAAGTCATATCCAAAACCATCGCCAACAGGCTCCAGGACATCATTATGGAGGTCATATCCCCTTTTCAGAACGCCTTTGCTAAAGGACGATCAATAACTGACAATATCTTGCTCGCTCATGAGATTCTTAGATATATCCGTAGACATAAGAAAGGCAAAGCCTTTTGGGCAGGTATAAAGATTGATCTTCTCAAGGCCTATGACAAAGTATCCTGGCAATTCCTTGAAGACGTCCTTAGGTACATGGAATTCCCTGAGCACTGGATCCGGATCATTATGCAATGTGTAAGTACAGTGAGCTTTAAAGTTAAAATTAATGGTGCGCTTTCAGAGCAGTTTCATCCCCAGGCGGGATTAAGACAAGGGGACCCCCTCTCGCCTTACCTTTTCATTCTCTGCATGAATGTCCTATCGGGACTACTCTGTAAAGCTCAAAGTGAAGGAATCGTCAAGGGCATTAAAGTTGCTAGAAACGCACCGGCTATAAACCACCTAATCTACGCGGATGATATTCTTCTCTTCTTGAAGGCTGACCTTGCTTCTATTGCAGATATGAACTCCATATTCAAGCGCTTTGAGAGTGTTTCGGGTCTTCAAATCAATCATAATAAATCAGACATCTCCTTTAGCCCCAATACTCCGAATAGACTCAAGAAAATGATGACCTCAGTGGCTAAATTTAAACAGGTGGATAAGTTCACCAAATACTTGGGTAGTTTTGTGGACGAGGAGCCCAGAAGCAGAAAGATTGCGGAGATCATTATAAGTAAGATGCAGGAAAGACTGGAAAGCTGGAAAGCCAAGCTACTTTCTCAGGCTGCGAGAGTTACGTTAATCAAATCGGTGCTCACCTCCCTCCCGCTTTATCACCTCTCATATTTCAAACTGTCGGATAAGGAGGCGCACAGGTGTGATATGATTATGAGTAACTTCTTCTGGGGAAATACTAGTGGGAGTAAATCCCCTCATATGAAGGCATGGTATAAGATTTGTCTCCCTAGGAAGCATGGAGGTCTGGGAATCAAAAGAATGAAAGATTTTAATGTCGCTATGATTGGTAGGCAGGCGTGGCGCATTATTAGTTTAAAAGAAAGTCTTCTGTCTAGAACATTCCATGCCAAGTATAATAGAGAGCAGAATGACTCCCATTTCTCCTGTACGTCTAACCCCTCACCACTTGCCAGAAATATTTGCTCCCGTATAAATGATATTCTGAAGGATTGCAGATGGAGAGTTGGAAACGGAGTGAATATTAACCTGAATAGTGATCTGTGGATTAAACCTGATAGAGTGGACACCAATCTCACAAAGGTCTGTCACCTTATTAATCAGAATGGCCACTGGGACAGGGAGAAAGTTCAACAAGTCTACAACAACATTAACACTCTTACGATTCTAAGAATGCCTATCTTACATAGTGGCATCAAAGACAGAATCATCTAGAAGAACAGTAGAACCGGCCAGTATGATGTTAGTACGGCCTACTCTCTGCTGGCCGACGGAACACAAGGAGATACCCAGATCAACTGGCTTCAATACTGGAAGTTGCCCTGTCTCCCTAAAATCCTACTTTTTGGTTGGAAGTGTATGACGAACGCTCTTCCAGTGGGGGCTAATTTAATCAAAAAGAATTTCAACATTGATGCTACTTGTATTTTCTGCCGGGATGCTTCTGAGGACGAGACACATCTCTTCCTTGCCTGTCCCTTCACTCGCGCGACTTGGTTTTGCTCCCCTATGGCTCTCCGTAGTGATCTCCGTGTGCAGGATGGTCTAGTTCCTTGGCTAAGGAATTATTTCAATGGTATCAACAATGATGAGAGTAGAAAAATTCAGTTCGTACATATTCTTGTGTTTCTTTGGGCCATCTACCAGCACCGTAACGGGGTGCGCTTTCAGCAAGACAATGCGGACTCTAGGATTGTGATTCAGAATTGGAAAGATATGATTTCGCAATTGCAGGAAACATACCAAAATATCTCTAGGCACCAAGCCAATGCGGAGATAAGGGTGCAGAATATTTTGGGGGAGGTGCCCAATGACTTTCCTAATATTTATTGCTGCTGGATGAGAAAGAAGCGGATGAACAAAGCTATTTTTGTGGCTTTCCACTACCACAATGGCGCTCCCAATATGGATCTTTTACTATGTAGCACTGCTGACTCCACAATGATTTCTATCTATCTTGCAGGGTTTCGCAAGCTGCTTGAAGACCTCAGGACCAAAAACATGGA
>QANZ01026514.1:156120-177139 GCA_003254925.1 Chamaecrista fasciculata | reverse complement strand
ATTTTGTTCAGGTATGCCCTCAATGTGCAACCAACGTTTCAATTATGCCCTCAATTTTGACTCAATGCACATGTGGCAATTTTTTTTGCTTATGTGTATTTTTTTTGTCTGACTTGATTACGTGGCATCATGACTGGGCATTCTTATTTTTTTTCCACCTTGGCATGATGACTGGATTTACATTTTTGAACATAAAAATTGAGTAAACTAGCAAATCAGTCCCTGAATTTACATTTTTCATCATCTTCATTCATTTTAGTCCCAAATTCTCAAAATAAAATTGTAAAGTGTCCCAAAACACTTCCAAACATTTCAATTTAGTCCTTAAAAGTATTAAAAACCCTAAAACCTAAACTCTAAACCAAATATGATGTTTTGTGGATTTTGGTGAGCGGACCAAATCCGATTTCAACCAGAANTTTTAAACTAACCGGTTAAGTCATACAATGATTATTATTATAATAGTTAAGATAGATGAATATATATATATCTATATATATATATATATATCAAACATTCAACACTATACAAACTTTCAATAGCCTCACCATGCCGGAATACCCTCAAAATTTAAATATTTTCATTGCAATATGCAAGCATTAATTTGCATTTAGATGAAAACAAATAGCATATATAGGAGGCTTTGCCTTTGCTGAAGACACTAGTAATGAACAGTTAAACACTAATATATATTACAATAAAGTAGCACTTTCCTCCCATTAATTTTTGGTGAAAAATAGAAGGAATGAAGCACATGGAAGCTTGATCATGTATATATGGTGCATTGACTCACATATATACATATAATTCACTTGAGAGAGAAAACAAGTCATCGTTTAGACTGACGAATTTTTCTTGAAGTTTTGAGCATCATAAGCAGAGACACCACTTCATTCATACTGGGTCTTTCTTCAGGATCATTGAGTGTACAACACAATGATAGTTTCAATAGCTCCATCAACACTTGTATATGATCTTCCTCCTCTTCTTCACTCACAATATTGCAAGCCAACATAGGATCCACAATTCCAACAACATGTTGCATTGTTCCACCGACAACTGCTTTCTGCACTAATTCTCTCAGATTTAAAGGTAAGCCATCTTCCTCTATGACCCCAGTAGGTCGTCTTCTTGTTAGAAACTCCATTACTATTATTCCAAAGCTAAACACATCAACTTTTGTCGTCACCTTCCTCATGTATGCAACCTCTGCAAGTGGAAATAACATCAGGGTGAGATCAAGGCCAAGACACAAAAATGAATATATATATATATATATATATAAGGGAACAGCAATATATATATACCTGGTGGTAGATAGCCAATAGTGCCTTCAAAAGCAGTTGATGAGGATAGAGAGCTAGCAGCATCCTGCAAATGGAGGCCAAGCATTCTAGCTGTTCCAAAATCACTCACATGGGCTTCCCATTCTGCATCCAAAAGGATGTTAGAAGGCTTCAAATCACAGTGCACAATGGGGAAATCATAGCCAGAGTGTAAGTAATCTAATCCATTTGCCACTGAAATTAGAACACTGAGCCTTTCACATAATGTCCACCTTGACTGATCCATCCCTTCATCATGTATAATGCTGTCCAAATTCCCATTTTTCATGTACTCTAGAACCAAAGCCTTTATTTTCCCACTTTCCCAAGCATACCCAAGTACCTTAACCAGATTCCTATGCCTCAGCTGTCTCAATGTGCTAATTTCTCTCTTGAAGAGCTTCTCTGATTCTGCAGAAAAAAGGCTCAGGTTCAATTTTTTTACTGCCACCGTCTTGCCATTTTCGAGTTCACCCTTGTACACAGTGCTCAAAGAGCTAGATCCAATGATATTATCTGAGCTGAAGAAACCAGTGGCACTTTCAAGATCCTTTCTTTCAAATCTTTCAAGGGCCAAAGCCGAAGTGTAGTCGGGTTCAGGATTCTCAATCCGGTTAGAGCCACGAGATTTGGTGCCCCGAAACAGAAATAGAATCACAAACACTAGAAATAAGATAACAGCAAGAGATCCAAGTGCAGCAATAATATATATGCTCTTTTTGGATAGTGAATGAGATTTGGTAGTAGGATCCCTACATTGGTTTAGGAATTTGGTCCCACAAAGAGAAGGATTTCCCATCAATTCAGATGCATTGAGATGTGAGAATATCCCACCTGATGGCACTTGACCTTCAAGTTGGTTAAAAGAAAGGTTGAGAAGCTTAAGGTTGGAGAGATTGGCTAAGCTCTTTGGTATAGTTCCCTTTAGGCTATTCTGAGAAAGATCCAAGGAACTAAGATGGTCAAGCTTTGAAAATACTTCAGGGATTTCACCATCTAGATGGTTCCTTGAAAGGTTCAAGCTTTGAAGCAAGTCCATGTTACTAAAAGCTTTTGTAGGAATAGGACCTGAGATATTGTTTCCTGAAAAATCAAGATTGAATAGATTTCTGCACCCTGAAAGTGACATAGGAATGACACCAGAGAGATTGTTGTTTGAGATATTAATAGCTTGTATCATTTCTAACTTACCAATCTCATCCGGTATGGCTCCAACGAAATGGTTATGAGATAGATTTAGATACATCTGCATGCCACTGAAATGTGCAATGACATCTCCAGGAATTGAACCTGTGAGGTGATTCTGTGAGAGATCCAAAGCTAGGAGCCGTGTGAGCCGGCCGAATTCACTAGGAATTGTCCCGTTGAGATTGTTTCCATGGAGGCTCAAGTAAGAAAGCATCTCAAGATTTGAGAAAGACTTTGGGATTTGACCAACCAACTTGTTATTGTGCAGCAAAAGCTCAGTTAGCTGTTTATGTTCAGAGAGCTGATTTGGTATTGTGCCTTCTAAAGCATTGTCAGCCAAGTAGAGAGCTTGAAGGTGAGTGAGTTTTGATAATTCTTGTGGGATATGACCTGAAAACATATTACCTTGAATTGAAAAAAGGACAAGCTGACTTAAATTCCCAATCTCAGGTGGAATGGGCCCTGTGAAAGAATTCAACCCCAGATGAAATACCTGAAGGTTTAACAAATTTTGGACAGCTGGTTTAAGCATCCCACTGAAATTGTTTGCTTCCAAACCTAAAGTAGTAAGATTTGAGCAGTTAAAGAGACCATCTGGTATTTCCCCAGAAAATCTATTTGAACGCAGGTTTAGTTTTTGAAGAGATCCCAAAGATCCAATCTCAGAAGGTATTGTTCCCTCCAATTGATTCTGTGAGAGTCCCAGGTTAGTCAAAGATTTCAGTTTGAATATGGAAGATGGAACACTAGAATTCAAGTTATTTTGAAATAACCTCAGTGTTTGCAATTGAACCAATTTTCCTAGCTCAGAAGGAATGCTTCCAGAAAATTGATTGCTGTATAGCTCTAGGTGCTTGAGGTTCTTACACTGACCAAGCTCAGAAGGGATTTTTCCAACCAAGGAATTCTCAAACAAGACAAGATTTTGTATGTTTCTCAGATTCCCAATCTCTCTGGGTATTTCACCTGACAAATTGTTTTGACTAAAATCCAAAGATTGCAAAGCACTTAAGTTGCCTACAGAATGAGGAATAGACCCTACAAACTGATTCCCAAAACCTACAATCTGTATAACATTAACCAGATTGCCTACGTTTGGTGGGATTCTACCACTTAAATTGTTGAAATTGAAAGCAATACCCAACAAAGAAGTGATGTTGAATATGCTATCAGGGAGGCTTCCAGTGAGATTGTTACTACCTAAATCAAGATACTGAAGATTCTTGAGGTTGCCTAATTCAGGAGGAACAGAACCAGAGAGAGAGTTATCAACAAGTATGAGCTGAGAAAGCTGGGAACAAAGACTGAGCTGAGGAGGAATGAAACCAGAAAATGAATTTGAAGTTAAGTCAAAAACCTGAAGGCGTGAGATATTCCCCAAGAATGGTGAGATCTTGCCTTGCAGCTTCTGGCTAACCAGAGAGATTGAAATGACATGTGAAGAATTGTCACAAGCAATGCCTGACCAGTTGCAATGGTGGGATGTGTTAATCCAATCCTTGATTGCTCCATTTGGGTCATGGGTTATGGAGTTTTTTAAAGCTTTCAAAGCTTCAACTTCAACTTCTTCAAATCCTAATTCTGCATTTGAAGTGATAGGTGAAGAAACAGAAAAAAGTAAGGCTATTATGAAGAATGAAGTGAAACTGATCTTATGAGATAACATTATCATCTTCGTCATTGAATGATACATAAGAGATACGAAATCAATGATGCATTTATAGAGAGAGTTTCAAAGTTCAAGTTCAAGCATTGAGAGATAAAGACAAAATCCCATAAGCATGCTTGACCCCATTTGTGACAGAGTGTTCACACAACATCACATGCTGCAAAGTCGATGATTTAGCAGATGGTAATGTTAAGGACGAAAACCTTTGTCCATTTGAACATTTCGAAGTTGACTTGAGGTTGTTTGGTTTGGTAGTAGTAAACCATTTGCTGATTTGCTTCTTTTTGACATGACTGAGACTTTACAGAGAGAGATTATTCATTTTTGAGAATCCATGTCAACAAACTACGACTAACTTTTAAATTTTTTCCTACAGTCCAATTACAAGTGCCCTAACCCAATCTCCATATATCTATATACAACTGTACAGTATGAATGTATCTGAAGTCAAGCGAGTCTAGCAGGCAAGAATTCATGTGGAATTAAATAAACGCTAATTAATTACTTAATTAGAGGTAAATGGCCTAGAAAAAGTGGTAGGCGTACGTACAAGTGGGTTTAAATAATTAAACGAGGATATGTGTTGGAAACGCGTTATGGAGAAATTGAGTGAGACTCATCATTCCATGATATGATGATTGGTGAATTATGAATGATGTCGACGAACAAGTTGGTTGGTTGGTTGTGGGCACAAACAAGATATTGGGTTTGCTGCTCTGGTTTGTGATTTTACATCACGTGACACAAAGGAACAAGAAAGAAATGCAAAAGATATATATGAATTTTGGATAAATTGTAGATATTTTCTTATTAGGCAAAAGTATTAATTTTGTCTTCAAACTTTACCCAACTATCAATTTCGTCTTCAATCTTTTTTTGTTGTCAATTTCATCCTTAATGTTTGATAATTTGGTCAATTTTATCCTTTAACTAACTTTTTTTTCAATAAATTAACGACATACTACATCTTTTTTCAATATGAGTTAATATTTGAGTTTCTTTTTCTATCAATTTTACATTACATATCATTAATCATGTAAATGTTATCATTAATATTTGGCTAAAGTTAAGAGCAAAGGATAAAATTAATCAAAATGTGAAACATTGGTGACGAAATAGACAATAAAAAAATATTGGGGACGAAATTGATAATTGGTGTAAAGTTTGTGGACAAAATTAATATTTTTGCCTTCTTACAATATAAAAAGTATGAACTAAGTATCAATTTTCTTTTTTGATAGATTAAGCTCTCCATTTCCCAAATAAAACAACTGAATGGGAAGTGAGTTATGTAGATTGAATGTATATTAAAATACGGACTTATTTAAATATAAAAATTAGAAAAATTAATTCTCAACTTTCAAAGCTTGACGTAGTATTTTATTTTTATTTTTATTTTTTCATCCTTCAAATGATGAGTTTCTGAGATGGGATTTTGATTATCTAGACAGCAACTACCGTTGTGCTTCTTGTGTCACTGTATGATATCTATCTGATTCTCTGAAGTTTCATTTTCTCAGGGTAGCGTGAAAACGACGTCGTCAAAGATCAATTATTTGGAGAAAAAAATATGAAAAATGGAAAAAGTGACAGCTGTGGGATTTGAACCCACGCCCTTTCGGACCAGAGCCTAAATCTGGCGCCTTAGACCACTCGGCCAAACTGTCTTATGTTAATAATCTGAGAACTTTAATTTATTTGATTTATAATTCACCATATTTGTGATCATAGTCCATAGAGCTACTAAAATGATGAGGTAAGCAGTTTATAATTCCTTGCAGTCTTGCAACAACTTATTCATGGGATGAAAAAAAATTATAGGTCATATATTATAGATAAATTTGCTAATATGAGAATGACTACATTATATGTTGGACTCTTAATATAATTTGTGATTGCTCCATTATGAAGGCACTTATATTTACATTAATATGAAGTTCTTTATTCTTTTTTATGTTATATATGATATGATGACAAGAGTTTATAAGTAAGAAGTTTGACCCTAAAGAAAACATTATTGACTTTACCCGCTTTACTTCAAAAATATGCAAATAAAACAAAGAGTCTTTTATAAACCTAATAATAGTTTGACCCTAAAAAATTAAGTTTCTTTAGCAAGTTACTATTTTAATATAGTTTAATAATAACAAACAAAATTAAATTTTTTTCTGGATTCAAAAGTTTAGTCAAGTAAATTAAACTAAGCAATATATAATAAATGGCAAATTCAGCCAAGGGATCAATCCTACAATCACGGATACGATCGCGTTCACATATGATATATCAAAAAAGAAAAAACGTCTGTATTTATTCACATATGCTGTATTTTTTTCCTTATTTGTTTATATCGTTCATGTCATGTGGGTGTGCATTATAATGCTGACTATGCAGCGTACCAATATGTGTGGAAAATAAAATGATCCTTTTTCTTTTTTTGAAATCAAATAAAATTGAAAACTACAAAGCTGGATTAGTCTAAATCTAACCTTGAGTTCACAATATGAGTGCAGTCTCCGGAAGCCTGGGGTCGTCGGATCCTGCGAACAAGAATGCACAGGGGTTTCCCTGCGATTCTCCTCCGATGCTTAAGTTAGAATAGGGATCAGAGAGTGGGAATAAGTTTCTTTTCCGAATGAGAGTCGTTACCTGAGAGTGTGTGCTTTCTTTGTATTTATCCTCCTTCCCTTTTGTCTCTTGTTGGTACCAGGTCCAAAAGGGACGTTAGGGGTATTTTCGGGAATACACGGGGAGCAGGTTGATGTGCCCCACTGTTCTAACGTGTCAGCCATCACGGTTGAACTGCAGTGGGATGTCCAACCTTCCTTTTTGGGAGTCAGTGATAACCAAGAGTGCTTTTCACCGTATCTCTGTGCGCAGAGGGCGTTTTGGACCTTTTGCGTGTGTGCTTTTGTTCTTCCGTACAAAGTGACTGGTATAGCCTTATCTGATCACGTGGTCTTAAGGATCTTCGCATTAAATGTCAATATCTTGACATTAAATGCTTGAGTGAGAGGGGATTTACCTGGGTTGCCTCCTTACCGAGTAGTGTTTGTCCTTTAACGTTAATTTTAAAGAATGTATATCAAAAATGATTATTGAAAAGTTTAAATATAAACTTTGATTAAATACGGACGTTTTCTTATTTTAGGACAAAGATTCATAAAAAGAAAGGAAAACTAACCAACCCCAAGACGAAACACCATATATAGACGCGTCAGATAACATAGAAGAATCAAATAAATCAATACTTTGAAATTAATGAACCCATCTTGTCAAACAAATTAAACACATGCAACTATAAATAAATAAGAGGAAATCTATTATTTGTGATGAACTAGGATTTAGCCGAGGGTTGTCTCCTGGTTCAACGCAAGATTTTCCTGCAAGATAATGAACCACAGAGGGTCTCCCCTGTGATTCACCTCCGAAGCTTAAGTTAGTATTGAGGTAAGAATATGAACTAGTGTTAGATATTATTATAAAAAAGTTATTAAAATTTATATATGTATTCATATACATTAATCATATAAACGTTGGCATTTTAATATTGTAGAAACGTTTGGTATTTGTGAACGTTGATGCATATTAAAGGCAAATTAATATGATTAAAATGTATCATAATAAGACATCCGTTTGAGAGTTTAATATAATATTAAAGACAAATAATTTTGAGTGAGTGAGTCCAACGGCTTGCTAGTTTCTTATATATATATCATTGTTGGAAATATATATTAGGATGATGTAGAGATGATGAATTTCGTATGTGTGTTGTATGAGAGAGAAGATATGAAGTGTTCAATCTAAAAAATATTAAAGATATGTAGTTTTATATATTTGGATAGAGAAAATGGTGTGGGGGTGAGAGTCCTATCTGTCACTATAGTGCAGAGGTGATAGATCAAACAGGCGAGTACTGGGCTGTTGTATCCTGGAGGTAACACGTCAGTGTACCCAATGCACCGGGTGATATGACGAAATCAACCCGTGGGAGGCGTGAAATTACCGATATCCACGGGAGGCGTGAAATTACCGATATCCGTGCCTCAACCCAGGACCACGCATTTTGTATTACTAACGATTTGTTCTTGTTTTAGTGTTTCTCTTATTTTCAGGTAACAACCCCAACAGCTAGCATGAGTAGCGTGAGTAACGTACCTTTTCCAAGGTTATCATCTTGTATTTATAGGCTCATTGAGGAGAGTCCATTTAAGGAAACTTCATTGATTGTAAGAAGAGATATCTTCAGTGATATGGGAGGTGAATGATAATCTTTCCTATTTCATGTAGGAAGATAATGTTTTGCCAATTAAGGATCTGTGAATCACTATTTCCTTATTTGCGTAGGGCGCTTTGATGGCCAAGGCAGAGTCCATGGGAAGGATCTCTGAGGGATCTGTCTTGATTGACAGCGGATCTTGGTTGATCCTTGATTGGTTCCTGATTGGTTAAGAGAATGTTTCCTTATTACTCGCGTCCTTATGCTCTGTGGGCGCCCATGCCCTCTATGGTTATGGGCGTCCTTGCCTTAGCGGGGTTAAGGGCGTTCTCGCCCTACATTGTGGGCCTATGGCGTGCTGGGCCAAGGGCATCTTCTGCCAATTGGGCCTCCTGATTATTGGGCCTATTATCAATTTGGTCTCTCATTTTTTACAATTTCAACGATTTGGTCCTTGCGTGATTGAAATATACTATTTGGTCCCTCATTTAAAAATCTTTCATTCTCTCAAGATTTGTCTTTCACTCAAGTCCTTGATTAATTATAAATTGGTCCAAAACAATAGTTATCTTTGTCAAAAAAGTCCTTGTTACACACGAAATGCTCGTTCTAATTCCTCAATCGGTCGCCGAGCGAGATGGTGAGTTACTACAACGTGTGCAAGAAGGATGTGAGCAGATTGATGTACCATTGCAGATCTTGCGGGTTCGATCTTCATCCGTGTTGCNAAAATATAAGGAGAGGATATATATATACATGAAGATGGAAGCCGTGTGTGAAAAAACGTGAGGAAAAATGAGGAAGTGATTCAATCTTAAAATATTATGTCAAGATATGTAGTTTTGTATATTTGGATAGAGAAAAGGTGTGGGGGACAGAGTCCTATCTATCATCTTTGTGCAGAGGTGATAGATCAAACAGGCGAGTACTGGGCTGTTGTATCCTGGAGGTAACACGTCAGTGTACCCAATGCACCGGGTGATATGACGAAATCAACCCGTGGGAGGCGTGAAATTACCTTAAAGAAAACGAGATATCCGTGCCTCAGCCCAGGACCACGCATTTTGTATTACTAACAATTTGTTCTTGTTTTAGTGTTTCTCTTATTTTCAGGTAGCAACTCCAACAGTCAATACTTTCATTGTCCCTTCTCTTTGTTTTCATTCTGCTTCTCTGTTTCAACATGAAGTTTGCAAATGGAGAGGTATATATATTTATATATAGATGAAGTTAAGAACGTTACATTAATTAAGTAATTGCAGTAATTGATTAATGAATGAATGCAGGTCCAGGAGCAGAAGTACTGGTGTGTGGGAAAGCCTTCAGCAAGTGAAGCAGAGTTATCAGCAAACATAGAGTATGGTTGCAGCTTTGAAAGGGTTAATTGTAGTGTTATACAAGAAGGTGGAGTCTGTTTCTACCCCAACACTCTCATCAATCATGCCTCTGTTGTTATGAATCTCTACTATTCTTCTATGGGAAGAAACTCTTGGAATTGTGACTTCAGATCTTCTGCTCTCACTGTTATCACTAACCCAAGTAATTATCATTATTCTATTTATATACCTACACTCCTATCTCATTCATTTATTCTCATGTATGGTTTTGCTGTGTTTTTGGTCTGCAGGTTATGGTGCCTTCAACTATGCCTAGCTAGCTAGTGGAATTAATGGCGAATCAAGGAGAGAGCAACTATCATTATATGTGATCTCACTTGCATATCTGATTAATGTAATAAGAGTTTTTAAATAAGGAAAAAGTTTGTTACTTACATCTTATCACTCTTTATATTATGTATGGGTGCTTCTGTGTAATTGTAATTAATAAGTGTGTTCTGGAATGGGACATATATATTAATTAATAAGTCATAAAAGCGAAGAAATCAAAGATCATCATCAATAAAAAAATCATGGGGCATTCCGAGAATTGAACTCGGGACCTCTCGCACCCTAAGCGAGAATCATACCACTAGACCAAATGCCCACAACTGAAACTTTTAAGATTTAGTTTACATACACTATAAGACGATATTAATTACGCATCTCTAATTACGATACCAAAGAAATCAAATGATTGTTTTCTAATCAATATTATATATTTTTTTGGCCAATATAAATATTATACAATTAATAAAAAAATTTTGTCAAAATTATATTGTTTAACACACGTGAGTAAACTTATGAATTATGATGTATATAAACAAATAATACAATGGAATTTTGTGATTATGAATTATAACTTTTAAGTTTAACAATAAATTGGGTGAAGAGTCATCAGCTTATAGGTGAATATATTTAATGCAATATGAAAACTTTTAAATTTGATTTTCATAAAGTATGAATAAAGAATTTATTAGATGCTTTCATAAATTTAAAATTTAACATCTCAAAAATATTTTTTTAAAAATATAAATATTACACCACCATGTCACATCAATAGATAAGTTTTGCTGCAACTGCTAATGCCATATATGAAGTGAGTTAAAATGTTAAATATATTATATTTTTATGATCTTACATTTAAACCTAAGCTTAAACTTAATGGTGTTACTTTTAAATAAAAAAAATTAACAAAAATTTTGGGCTTATCCCTCAAAAAGTGTATTTGGAAATAATAATAATAATGTTTTTGTCTTTAATTTTTGGGGTTATTTCAATTTTTTCTATAATTTTTTTATCATTAAATTTGTTTTTATCGTTTATAAAAATTCCCAATATCTTTTTAACTAACAATAATATAGTATAAACTAACAATAAAATTGTTCAATCTATTGGCTATATATTTAGGTTGTCACAATCATTAAACTGATTTCATGAAATAGTAAACTCTAAATATCTGAACACATTTTTTTTAAATATTAAATTATGAAATTACTCAAATTAAAAAATTAATTTTATTATAACTTAAAACAACGAAAGAAATTAAAAAACTCCTACTAATATATTAAATTTTATTAATTATTCTTTATCTTTTAATATTAAGCAAGGGGCGTGATGAAAATTTACTTAATTTATTTAATAACTTTTACATATATATATTTTAATTTTTTTAGTATTTTTTAATTATATATTTTAATATCATATAACTTTTAAAAAGTTTACAATTGAAAGAAATAAAATATTATAGTAAACTTTTTATTAAAGAATTATGTTTTTTTATTGGTGGAATTAAAATTTTTTACCTATATTATCAACGAGATTAAAAATAATGAAAAGATAAAAACAAAAAAAACAAAATATTTGAATTAGCATTCTCCAATTCCTCATAAACTTCAAAAAAAAAAAAAAGAAACCGAAAGATGAATAAAAAGAAACAAAAATGGTTCATCTCTAGTGAAAAAATAGTGCAGAACAGAAAAACAAAAAGGCCCAATATCTTAACCCATCTCATATCTCAATACTCAATAAAGCCCATCTTAAACCTATGAGACTTACATAGAATTTTTTAAAAAATAAAATCACAAAATTGAGATACCAAAACAATGAAACATCCCACACTTTTTGCCTCAATTTTCAGAGTCACTCATAACAGCATTCTCATTTCTCACACAAAAGAAACTAAGCGATTGGAGGGAGCAGGGATTGAGAATTGTGGGAACCGAAAAAAAAAAATCTGAAGCGAAAACAGTGAGAGAGCAAGGAGAAGAAAAAGAGATAAATTACATAGGAAAAGATACCGAAAAAAGGTACAGAGGAGAAGAGTGGAACGAAGGCAAGGAGATTTGGTATTTCTTTTATTTCTCTTCTACTTTATGATTGAATTCAAAAAAGTTGAGTAACTTTCTTTGCCTGTGAAATGATTTGATCTGAGAATGCTTGTTGTTGCTTTTAATTTATGAGAAGGGCTAGAACGTAGGTGCAATATGATTTGATCTGAGAATGGTTGTTGTTACATTCTTTATATTTTTATCTTCAAGTTTGATCATGATCTATCCCTTTAAATAGTTTTCTTCTTTTATTTACCACCACTAAATATATTATGATTTTCACAAGTTATAAGTCACTTGGATAAATCTTTGATGCTTAAAAAATTAAATTAATTATATTAAAAAAATATATATATATTTATCTATCTAATCTTCTACTTGGAGAAATGAGACTATATCACTTCTTCTTTCAGTAGTAGGCTGAGCATTATGACGAATATTCCTTAAATTTGTGAAAAATATTCCTTCAGCTAATTTGCAATTCTTCCTTCAACTTTGTGTAAAATCTTAAAACCACATTTAAGAGGGAAATACAAGTTATATTAGAAGATGCTAGGAAAAGAATTAATTGCCAATAAAGAAAAAGTTAATTAAACTTACACAAAGGTACAAAACAAACTTGGAGGAATGGAGCAACAAAGAGAAGAAAGAGCGCAAAGCCGAAAATCTTAAAGATTTAAATCAATTTGAAGCAATTGCCAAATGAAAGTGAAAACAGATAAAAAACTGGATGAACTCGTTATAGTTTTGAATTTTTTTATTTCAATTGTACGAAAACATTAAGATGTAATAATATAAAGGCTAGATAATAACAATTATTTTTTATTGGAACTTGAAAGAATATGTAACTAAAGTTTTGAACTAATGTATTTCTTTGCAAACAATGTCAAATGCTATGACTTAGAACATTTAATCAGTGTTCTTAAAACCAAACCGGATCGAATGGTCCGACCAGTTCAACCATCAACTAACCACTAGAACGAATTAGTTCAACCAAATTAGCAATTAGACCGGGTTGGACCGGCCATAACTGTTGAACTGACAGTCCAACCGCTGAACCGGTGGTACAACCGCTCATTATTTTTTTAATAATTTCACATTTTAACTTTTAAATAAAAAAATTAATGAAATCAAATCTAAAGCTCACTTAATTTATTTTATTTTATAAAAAAATTGTTTGATTTGCATAAAATTTATTATATTTAAAAATCTATCTAGCTATATATGTGTTATGTTGTGTTTATTTGACGTCTTTGTATTATTCTTGTAATGTACTCTATTTCAATTTAACAAAACAAAAAGAAATGTTGAATTATTAATTTTAATTGTGTGTAAATAAGTTTATATTTTATATATAATAAAAGTGATTAATATTTATTATTTATTGCATCATCTTGTTCGACCGATTATTTAATCGGTTAAACCGATCAAATTATGAACCGAACACTTGTCCGAGTCATTGAACGGTTCGGTTCTGACACTACTGTATTTAAGGAGAAAACATTATAATTATCAAAGAGGTTTACGTTGTGGATCGACATTTTCAACTTATATTATTAATAACTAAATAGAGGCAAATGTCAATTTTTCCCATGCCAACTCTTTCGTAAGGGTAATTTTAAGAAAAAAAAATTGTAAACAACGGGTTATCTTTTAGTAAAAAAGATTATTAGATAAGACTAAATTGCATAAATACCCCCTGAATTTTAGGTAATGTTTTAAGAAAGAAATTTGCAAACAACATGTTATTTTTTAGTCGAAAAGATTATTGCCTAAGATTAAATTGCACAAACATCCCTTAAATTTTAGATAATGTACACATAATACCTTGTGTTTTAAAATTGTGGGAAGGTGACCCGTGAGTTTTTTGTGGGACAATCAACAGCTTCATGTTAAATTATTGATTTTTGGTCAAAATGCATTTTTGGTCCTATAACTTTCGGTCAAGACTCAATTTGATCTCATAACTTTTTCTTGTTGCACTTTTGGTCTCATATCTTTTGTTCAGGTTGCAAATTTGGTCTCATATAACTTTTGATCCCATATCTTTTGGTCAAGTTACAAAATTGGTCTCATATCTTTGCAAAAAGTTTCACAGTCTCAATTAATCAAAAAATATGAGACTGATTCTACACCTAATCCAAATATATGGGATACAGTCTGACCCAAAGATATGAGACCAGAAGTGTAACATGAGACTAAATTTGCAACCTGAGCAAAAGATATATAACCAAAAGTGCACTTTGACCTTATTTATTTGATCTTAAGTGCCACAGAACAAAGGGCATAATAATAATTTTGGTTAAAGTGCACTTTTGATCCCATAACTTTTGCTTAGGTATCAATTTGGTCCCATAACTTTTTTTGTTGCACTTCTGGTTCCATATTTTTGCAAAAAGTTGCAAATTAAGTCCTGTATTGGTCCCATATCTTTGCAAAAAGTTTCAGCACCAGTCCCACTTGATCTAAATATATGAAACAAATTCTGCACCTGACCAAAAGATATGAGACTAATTCTGCAACTTGACTAAAAGATATAAGACCAATTCTCCAACATGACCCAAAGATATGAGACCAAAAATATAACATAGGACCAAATATGCAACTTGAGAAAAAGATATGGGACCAAAAGTGCAACAAAAAAAGTTATTTGACCAAATTGAGACCTTAGCAAAAATTATAGGACCAAAAGTGTACTTTGACCAATAGTTTTTGTAACAAAAAAAAGTATAATGATAATTTTAATAAAAATTCTAAAATCTATCTACAGCAACTCAGCTTCAAACCCTTTCCCCGTTGATGGTAAGGAAGAGAGGCCGCAAGTGAGAGTGTGAAGCAGAAAACGCCGCGAGAGAAGTTGGAAAACGCCGCTTATCGTCGTCGTTTGTGCTCGTCAACGGTGGGTCTCTGTTTCTTTCAGGTTTTGCTTCCTTCTTTTCAAATTTCCGTCTTCGTGAATTCGTCTGCATTCTGTGGTGTTCCTTTTTCTTCCCACATATATAATTATAAATAATTAACTTAATGGTTGTATCATCTTGTGATTGGAATGAAGACATTGACATCTTGCTGCCTTTCCACAAATTCGTTTGTCAGTCTCTTTTATGATAGAAATTTGCATCTATTTGAATCAAGTACTATAATTTGTTCTTTCTTATGGATAAATTAGTGAACTTTTAGTCGTTCTCTGTTCAGAAGATGTTCAAAAGTGGAGGGGAATGGAATTGATGAGAAATTTTTGGTACACGTGTATTTTAAAATACTATCACCATATACTCTTTCTTCCATTTCTGGAGAGAATGATTCCTATGAAATTTAGACGAAGTAATAACATATCCAGGCTGATGAATTTTGATGAAGTGATATATTTCATTGGTTATGATTGTGAATATGGTCAGCCTTACTTGGAGTCATTTTTGGTTGGAACTTAAAAGGTTACTAAAGATTGAAACGATGTAACTTTTCCGATGGTGCCAAATGTTATTACTTGAGTTTTAGAGCAATTAAAGAGAAAGACACAATGATTTCCCAAGGGGTTTGTGTTGCCCAAGTGGCTACGTTATCATAACTAAATGGAGACAAATGTCAATTTTGTCCCCTTTTGAGTCCTTTTTTCCAACTACAGATAATTGTAGAAATAGAAAGATCACAAGGGAAATTTTAGAAAATAATTTTGTAAACAACTTGCTCTTTTAAAGTAGAAAAGATTTTTAGAGTCACGCCTAACAGCATTCTCATTTCTCACACAAAACGGAACTAAGCGACTGGACGGAGCAGGGATTGAGAATTGTGGGGAATCGAAAAAAAAATTCTGAAGCAAAAATAGTGAGAGAGCGAGGAGAAGAAAAAGAGAGAAATTGCAGAGGGAAAGATACCGAGAAAAGGAGCAGAGGAGAAGAGTGGAACGAGGGCAAGGAGATTTGGTATTTCTTTTATTTCTCTTCTACTTTATGATTGAATTCAAAAAAGTTGAGTAACTTTCTTTTTCTGTTAAATGATTTGATCTGAGAATGCTTGCTGTTGCTTTTAATTTGTGAGAAGGCAAATTGTCACACTGGGCTAGAACGTAGCTGCAATATGATGATGAAGTGCCCATAAACTGTTTGTTAATTTGCCTAAATGAGTGGCTGCTGGTTGTTTGGATTGTGACAATAACATGGCACCCTCTTGTTAGTTTTTGGTGAAGTTGCCACTCAATGCGATTTTATTCTAGTTAATGTAATGAGATTAGTGCATCATATTATTTTTGTCTTTGCTCATCATGATTGAGATTTTGGATGTGTCTGTCATATAGCATTGAGACCCTGGCTCTGATATTTTAATTCCCAACTTGATTATGTTTTTTTTTTCACAACTCCAAGTGAAAGAAGTGTGGTTGATATTCACAATGTGACTGTACTATTCTTAGTGATGCATTATTCTCAAATGCTTATCTTTATGACTGCACTTTGTCCATAATTTTGGGACTACTTAAAGTATGCTTTCCATGTTGGTGAAATTTGTTTTGATAGTTCAAAGGATTGATTCCATGGCTTAAAGGATGGGATAATAGATTATATAATTGTTTTTATTGTTCCTTTTTACTTGAATTTTAATCTCTTCGGAGTTTGTTAAGAATAAAAAATCAATTTCCAAAAAAAAAAAATCCCAAAAATACTTTTTTACTTTCATTTTAGTTCTTGAAGTTAGGAAATTAATATTATCTTTAAGAAGCTCTTTCATAAACATCCTAAAATATTTTACTTCCATTTTACTTCCTATTAAATTTTCAAGATATTAGGACTTTTCCATTTTTCCCTTTTCTTAGATTTTAGGGTCTTAGAATTTCACTTGAAATAAAATGTATTTCTAAACCATAATAAATAAATAAGATAAATCTTAAAAAATGAAATAGAAAATTGAAGAGAGTGAGAAATGAGGCTACAAGGATTTTCTAATTAAAATCAAAATCACTTGTTGTGCAATCGATTTTATTATGACTTCCTTAGTCATTATTTTTCATTTTCTTCACAAAAACATTTAAAATACATCAACCAAATGATGTTTGCTTTTGTCTGAACTAGGTGGATTTGATCTCTTCATTGAGTATGTAGGCCTTAAGTTCTCCCCCTAACTCAAGTCCAACCTTGTAAATGATTTTTTTTTTCTTTAATTTATTTCCTTAATTTTCTCAATCATTTTTTTTTGGTGTGGGGGGGCGATGATTGAAGATACTTGTTAAACCACATAATGTTACATAATTATCTTAGAGTAATCGTTCTTAGAAATAGGTATTATTGAGTGTCTAACACCTTTTCCATGACTCAGTTCAACTCCTGAACCCATCTTTGATTTGAGACTAATTTCAAAACTTTATGCCTTATCCACCACTTTTTTTAAAACTTTTTCTTAAAATAGTTTTCCAACTTTTTTTTTAAGAAATTTGGTGGTGACTCTTTTCCAAAATCACAAACTGTCATTTTCTTTCAGAATGTTAGGTGTGACAATGATCTTTGTGGATAGGTATACTAGTCCATCTTAGGTAGGTACATAAGACTTCACACTAGTGTTCACATTTGTAATCACATTTGAATGACAAAAAAAAAATATAAAATTTCATTTTAGTCTTATATATTTGAGCCAGTTTTCACTATGATCTTATATATATATTTTTTGTTCTCTTTTAATCTTATATGTTTGACAGCATATCAGTATTTTTTTTCATTTCAGAGTGTTAAATCATAGTTATCAAAAAATGTTAACAGAGGTTTTTGACAACATTATTCTTGCAATATTTGTCAAACATATATGATTAAAACAAAATAAAAATACTGGACTAAAGTGAAAATTGGCCCAAACATAGGACCATAATAAACTTTTAACCAAAAAAGTAATGGTAGATAGACATCAAGAGATCCAGCATCCAAGATAATCAGTATTTATCTCATTTTCAATTCATGACTCACTATGTCGCCGCGGGCTCGGGAAGCTCACTGTAATTTCTACTTCTGTGTCATCAGATTCCCAGTTGACTCATCATAATCACCATTTTTTTCCAATGCTTGATTCCTCAAGCGTTATCAGTGAGGTGTCGTTCAACACCTTCATGTTTACCCCTTGGTTAATTCTGATTTCAGATGTGCTTGATCTGTCATTGATATTGAGCAAAGCTCTCAAACTTGGTGGTGATGGGTTTGAGAAATTTGAGGCAATTTGGTGTACTTGTCAAAGAAGAATGGGATAAAGCATTCTCATGGGATAAAGCATTCTCGTTGATAAAGACCTTATGTTTTGGGCACGTCTTTGCAAATTATGTCAGCTTCCCTGTTCTTGTAAGCTCTCCTTCCCTCCCTCCCCCGCCCTCTCTCAGTCTTTCTCTCTCTCTCTGCCTGTTTTCATTCTATTTCATAATAAAGAACATGGTCTAGTTTTGCAGCTCAATGGGCCTAGTATGCTTCCAGTGATTGATGCGACTAGTCTTGTACTGACCGACAGCATCTCCACTCGGTTTGGTAGAGTTAGCCGCAGCGATATTGTCATTTTGCGTTCCCCTAGAAACCCTCGCCAACATATCACGAAGCGCGTGCTTGGACTCGAGGGTGATCATATCACATATGCTGTGGATCCAAACATCAGTGATGAATGCAAGACTGTTGTGGTATGATTAATTCCTCATTCAAGTTATCTTTTCGATGTTTTGCTCAAATGGCTTTTGTTCTGTAACAATTATGGAGTAGATTATGGAGCTAAACTGGTTTTTGATTTCTCCAAGAATTGGTTTGATATTTCAATTTTATTGGGATTAGATATCTGATTTTGTTGAATGGTTTCTGGTTTGTTTGGTGGACATGAATCTGTGTTTCTTCCATAGGTTCCAAAGGGACACGTTTGGGTACAGGGAGATAACATATATAAATCCATTGATTCGAGACAATTTGGTCCTGTTCCTTATGACCTTCTTGAGGGCAAGGTGTTCTGTAGTGTGAGTTCTGAAATTCTAATCTGCCGTCACTTTCTTTATAAATACCCTTCTCTCCTTTCCCTCTAATCTTCTGTTGATTTTGTCTCTAGGTGTGGCCACCTAAATTTTTCGGACCCTTGGGCAAAAATTGATTGAAGATTGAAGATTTCAGTTTCGTGAGCTACAATTTTTTAGCAATAAAAATAGTTTTCTTCATTCCTGACCCCTGAGAGATTTATGATTGAATGAGTTTCATTGAGTACAACTTTCTTCTTGATTCGCCATGTTGTCTACGTAGAGTCAAAATGCTAGTGCTTATGGTTTCCCGGAAGATGATGAGATATTAGACTTTTTTGTGTGGATGGGTACTGGTATAGACTGAGATGTAACTAGAAGATTTCTAGATGGAAATTTCTTAGTTTGACCATATTCCTGCTATATCTATTATGCTATGGTTGGCCAATATGGTTTTGCTGAGAGAACATTTGATGTCTATTTAATTGTTGGTCCAATGAAGGTTATTGGTATTGAGGAGACATGGGCACAAAGCTAGAATTTTAGCTATCTTTGCATGAAATGGATTTATGCATTTATTTTTCATTCAAACAGACCACCTATTCCAAGAGGCTCTGATGAATGATGATTATAACAAACAAACAGATGTTTTGGTATCTCCATATGGAATTATGGGTGATTTTTGTTTTTTAAAATTAAAAAAAAAAAGTCTTTTGTAGCACGAGATGTTGAAACTGTGGTTACTTACAATTAATTGTGAAATCATTAAGCAAGTTACAATCGTTTTGTCATTAGTTTATAGTTGAGGTATGAGATAAAATGTATATGTTTCATTACTCGTTATGAAGACTAATAATTCATAACAAAATGTTATTGATTTCCTTTTCTTTAATTCTTTTTAAGTGATAACAATTCACAAACACACGCAATTGGCCTCCATATTTGAAATTTTTCTCTCTTTACAAATAGACCTGAAGTCATGAACTGGCTGAATCTAACATTTTGACTCATTTGTTATTTAATTTTAAATTAATACTATTCAATCTATAAAATAAATTCATTTATGACCCACTATTTCACCACGATTTAACAAGAAATAAATCACATGTCTTCAAAACTAAATTGCATGTATTTTAAATTTATACATCAATTAATGTCTTTTTCATAAAAATAAAAAGAGAATATGTATCATGTGCCCTAAAAGCATTTATTACTATTCTTCAAACTATAAAAAGTAATTTGATTTTACTTTTTGTATTAATTGTTCTGTTTTTTTTTTCTTCTTTGACAATAATACCCTCACAATTAGTACAAGTTGTGTGTAAAAATGATGACAACTTCTTTTTATCTTATTTAAATTATTTAGTTAATAATTTTTATTTATAGTTTTATCCTATTTAAAAGTTTTAAATGACAATAATACACTGAGATTATTTAAAAGTTTTAAATGAAAATTTTTCCTTTTTATCCTATTTAAATTATTTAGTTAATAATTTTTATTTATAGTTTTATAAATGGCGAGAATCTTTGATAATTTTTTCTTTTTTATAGTTTTATAGTTTTAAATAGGATAAAAAGAAGTACTCATCATTTTTACCAGAGGTGTACAAACCCCAGGCCGGGCCGGGCCTCAAGTAGACTCGGGACCCGGCCTGGTTTATGTTCAGGTCGGGTCATCGGGCCAAAACCTTTTTTTGATTTTTTTAAAAAAATTTATTTTAAACTATTTATATACTTTATATATTTTTAACTTGTATATATTGATCAAAAAATTAATTTTGGACCACTTTAGTGATGTTTTATCATTATAAATATTTAATGATTTATTTATTAAAAAATTATTGATTTAATTGAGATTAAATATATTTTTTAATATACAATTAATAAAAATAAAAATACATGTATATTTTATACAATAAAAAAGAATATTTTGTAAAAAAAATATAAATATATATAATAAAAA
>QANZ01026514.1:111765-142893 GCA_003254925.1 Chamaecrista fasciculata | reverse complement strand
ATTAAATTCACTAATATTAGGTCCAAATAGGATGAGGTTGGCGCCTCATATATACAAAGGGACTTAATTAATAAAAATGTTTTATTAATTAAAATCATGGCTTGAAGTTTGAAATTCAAATGAGATTTGATCCAGATTTCAAATGGATGAATTAAATATATTAAAGTAATATTTTAATTCATGACTTATAGGGCAAGTCGAAAATCCTAGGTCCAATTGGATTTAAATATTAATGTAATATTTTAATTCAATTATCTAGAGTTTGAGACTTGGTGAGATTGACTTAAAGATATTCTGGGAATTCTTTAATTCAATATTGTTGGGATATAACAAATTAGTTATAACTATCTAAGAGTTAGTTAGTTATTTTTGATTTATTAAATTCCACCAAAAAACATGGGGAAGTTGGCGCATGGAAGGAGAGAGAGATTTGGAAGATTTGATCTTCCAAATTGATTCTCCAAGATTGCATTTTGATTCCTATTTTAATATTAAGGTAATATTTTAAATAGGAAATCAAGTCCTAAAATTATGATATTAAGATATCATAATAGTATAATTTGATAATTATATGATTTTAGGTCTAACCAAAATTATAATTATCAAAATCCCCAAACCCTATAAATACCAAGCCTAAGTCGACTTTACCAAGAGACTTAGAGAAGGATTGGATTCTTTGATAAGTGAGAGAAAAGCCTAGTCTAGAGAGAGAATTTCGATTTTCATCTAGAGAGAGAATTCACACACAAGAATTAGATTCTTGAGAGTGAAATCACAAAAGGTGAGAGCCTCATGCACATAGAGTAAAAGTCGACTAACCCTATATCTTCTTAGAGAGAAAATTCGATTTTCTCTTGGTGAGGAGAGAGAAAGAAAATCGCAACCTAGCTTTCCTAGAGAGAGAAAGTGGCGCAATATTAAGAGTTAATATTGTGGAAGGTTTGTGTGAGATCAAGAAAAGTTCTTGGTCAAGGCGCCATTAAGTTCTTGCACATTCAAGAAGAGTTCTTGAATTCAAAGAACACCCGTAGATAAAGGTTCCGGATTCACTTGAGAAGTGAAGGAGGCTAGCACCTAGGCATCTCCAAACTGTTCGTGTGGATTACCGGCGGAGGAAGGACGCGTCAAGTGGACTTCTTGGGAACGCCCCGTTCAACTAAAGCGATTGAAACTCTGAGGTATACCACTTAACCAAAAGTTTTAAATTCAGCTAGCGGATCCGTTCGGGAATTCTTGGACCTGGGCGTTTAATGTTTCTTTAAATTTTTAATTTTACATGCTTCCGCTGCCTTAGGCGCCCTTGAATTCCCAACATATACATCTTCATAATGTTCTAGAGCCTTTTACCATACTCTAGACCATTAGGCTTCCACAACCTTCTAGAACCTTCCACGTCCTTCTAGAGTTGTGTAGAGACTTCTAGATCCTTCTAGATAGTTCTACACCCTTCTAGAAGATTTCACACACTTCTAGAACATTCTACACACCTCTAGAATATTCTACACACTTCTAGAATATTCTACACACTTCTACACAATTCTAGTATTTTCTAGAGAATTCTTTCATTCTCTAGTCTTATGGAGAGAATTCTAGAGAATTCTTGGGCCTTCATAGACGGGTCGTGACATTCTCCCCCACTCATCTCGGCGACGTCCTCGTCGCATCTTGCTCCTTGGCCTTGATGTGATCCTTGAATCTCCAAGAACCTCTTTCTCGTCCCAACAAGGCTTAGACTTCCTAAAGATACCTCGAGCTCCAACTAGCTTCATGGTCGATATGCGCTTACCCTTGGTATTTACCTCACGCTCTAATGGAATTGTGCAAGCTTTGTCTTTCTCAAATATGCACAATGTGTTGGAGGATGGAACAACCATAGCCTTGGTCTTGTCCATGAACTCCATCCCAAGCACTACGGGGTAGTCATCCATAGCAACAATAAAGAAATCTAGATGGCCGGTCCATTGACCCATACTCACCTTCATACCTCGAGCCACTCCAAAGATCTTCATCGGATTGGAGTTGACGGCCTTTATCCATCCTTCCTCCTTGTTGCAAGGAATTTTCATCCTCCTAGCTTCCTCCACTTGAAGGAAGTTATGAGATGCTCCACAATCTATGAGAGCATTGGTGATAGTTCCTCCAACATTTGCTTTCACGAACATTCGCCTCCCTCCTCTAGGTTTAGGCGATTCTTGTTGGGAAATCACAGAGGGAGCGCAGCGGAAAAAAAAAAAAAACCTTAAGTTATGCTAACTCTGTGATTTCTTCCAGGATCCACTAATTATATTTATACCAGTATAGGAAAGTGTATACCTAAATTTCAATCGGTGCTCTGAGTTCGCGATTCTGAGAAGTCCACTCCGAGTGTCCTTCCTCTGTCGGTGATCCACACGAGCAGTTTGGCAGATGCCCAGGTGCTAGCCTCCTTCACTTCTTCCCAAGTGAATACGGGAACCAATCTACAATCTTGGATTCAAGAACACTTCTTGAATTCAAGAACCAAGGTGGCGCAACTCATACACAAAAACCCTAAAATTATAAGGTACAAGTCGAACTTTCTCTCTCCAAGAGGAAAGTCGACTTCTCTCTCTAAAGTTAGGGTGTGTCAAAATTTTCTCTCTAGAGAATGAACTAGGCGACTTCTTTAGTGTATATGTGTTTTAAATAGAGTTAATTTCCTAACTCATGAAATTAGGGAATTATAATAAAGAAAGTAGGAATTCCCTAAATCTTGAATTATGATATTACACTAATATAATAATTCAAAACTAATAGGCAATATAAATTTAAATTTCAAGATCAAATCTTGAAAACAAAATCTTGAAAGCTCAATCCCTATTGGTCTAGAGGATTTGAATTCTTAATTAAAATATTACATTAATATTTTAATTTGAAATTCAAAATGCAATCTTGAAAACCAAAATGCAAGATCAAATCTTGCCCATTGGATCTTCAACAATGCGCCATCCTCATGGTATTTTCATAGGAATTTAATAATTAAAATAACAACCCTAACTCTTAGGAAGTTATAACCAATTATTAATTTCCCTAACAAATTGAATTAAAATATTACCCTAATATCTTTAATTCAAATTCCCTAATAATATTGAACTAAAATATTACCCTAATATCTTTAATTCAAACTTGAATCTTGAAATCAAAATCAAATCTTGAATTCAAATTCAAATCTTTTTTTAAATTAACAAAACACTTTTATTAATAAAAAAACAAGAAGAGGCGCCACCCTCTACTTCTTGATGTCCAATATTAAAGAATTTAATAAATCAATAATCTCCTAACTTTTAGGAAGCTTATTTAATTTATTATTCCCTAGTATTTTAAACAATAATATAATTGTAAATAGATTAATCTAATTAACTATTTAACAATTAATATATTTAAACTTGTCCAACAAATTTAAATATCATAAACGTAGATATTATTTAAGACAAGATTTCATGTCCTAAGAAATTCAACTATGTCTTAAATTGTGTCATCAAAGTGACTCACGAATTAACCCTAATTCGTGTCCTATTACGACATCTTGATCCTGCTCGTGTGTGACCCAGCAGGCCTCACGTGAAGTTGGCAGCAAGCCATCTCTATGACTCACAAGTCGAGAGCGGACTCTAGCAAGCCATCACGACTACCCAAAACATGTGAGTTTATCGCTTTAACGCCAAACGATTTAACCTTAGTACCACATTGTCTTGATCCCAATTGTCACACGATATTTTGGTCATGGATAAGGCACGAGAAAGTCATCCTTAATCCAAACCATAACTTTCTCGATTCCTTGAGTTAGTCCCATTTCCCTGTGCGGCCGCACATTCCTTGGACAGACTCATCGAGGGGCCCAGTTAAATATCTCTCAACTTAATGAGGGACAAAATTCCATCTTGGTCAACCACATTCCTCAGCACGGTAAACAACCAAACCCGTACCTAGCCTGTATGGCTACCCTGCTACGGGCAACGTTGGACTAGGCCAAAGTTTGACATCTACAACACCGGAATAGTCAAGACCTCAGGTCTAAGGGCATCGTGACAAGAGTACAAGAGAGGCTAGCTCATGACTATAACCCATGCAGGACTCTTCGGGTCGGTCCAGCAACTTGTAACCCCTTACATAATTGCACCATGACTCTCGTAAAGCATCTAGTGCATGTATCTCCATACACCGAGGTCATGCTTGTCTTGGTTCATTCTCGCTCCCACCAGAACAATCGACCAGTGACAGTTTTAGATTAATTATCGCATAATTAATCAAGAACGTTATCATAGTAAACATACTAGTCATTGATTGAAGCATATATAAAGCTATCTTGCTTTTTATACCATAACCCTTTTGTGAGATCTCCACCAATTCAATCCTTTCGGTGTCTTCTCTCTCTTTCTCCCTCTCTTAAATGACTAGTAATAATAGTTAGGCATTGGCAAATGATGTTCAATTCTGACTGACATACATAACCACCCTTTATTCTGGGCATTGTCATTGTTGTAGGTAATACCAACTTTGGCGGCGGCATATTCCATATCACGAGCTGTGAAAATCCCTGTCATGTGCTCATCCGGACTCAGTGCTGTTACAGCTCCAATGGCTATAACAGCAGGGGCTGCTAGTGTGGTATGGATTCATAATTCCCTACTAATTTTCTTAGCATTTGAAGTAGTTTCAAGTAGTAAGATACTAAGATGTATTGACACGCCCCATTTGATAAATTTATTTGGTTCCTCACAATTATGTTGAATGTAAAGAGTGACATAAAATTTATGAAGGTAAATTTGGATTGTTTTAATGATAGGGTGTGGGGTCAGCAGTGAATAAGCTAAATGATGTAGTTGCCATGATAGCTGAGGTCAGAAGCATTGCTGATTCATTACAAATGCCTCTTCAGACAAGTGTTAGCCATGAAGGGGAAGCTCAGAGACTTCAATGCTGGAAATTTTCTCAAGTTGCATTGTAGGTAGGCAATAGAAGATGTAATGAAAATCTGAATCCCCTTGGATAAGAATAAAAAGTTATTAACCGCTATAATATATTTTCTTTTTTTGGTAACAAAGACCTATAATATATTTTCAGTGAAGCATATAGGTTGAAATATGATTTAATCTATTAATACTTCAATATCTTCACTTGTCTATCTAGCCTGTGTGATAACTGCTACCAATTACCATATTGACGACTCATTTTGGGGTTAAATTATTGACGCAAAGTTTACTTTTGAGTTTTGAGACATGAGATGTAATGAGTTTTGAGCCAATAAAATTATGAGAAATGTAAACATGACTTGAAGAATTGGTTTATAAAATTATGTAAATTTATATTTTTTTTACCTTAAATTTTATGATATCCAGATTTTAGTCCTAGGTTAAACAAAAAATCATACTTGAAGCTGCGGACGCCGAGAACAGTGTCGACAAACACGAGAATCAAGTTTTAGCCCGTCAAATCTTGAAAAATTTCTAAGTTTTTAATTTTTTTAAAATCCTTTTATGAATAAATTATTACTTAGAAATGATTATTTATTTCTTAATTACAATTTTTTAAAATAATAATGTTAGGTAAAAGTTCTCTCAGTATCTCTAAATTATGAGGTCAGTTTCAGTTGTACTTCTAATTTTTTTAGGTTAATTGTACCCTCAAAATATGAGGTTAGTTTCAATTGTACTGTAAAAATTTTTTTTTGTCAATTATATTCTCAATTTTTACTTTTTGGTGTTAATTGTAGTAATTTTTTTTTCTTTTTGATGTCAATTGTAATTTTATTTTGGGGGTATAATTGAGTCAAATGCAAAACATTAGAGGCATAATTGACATCAAAAAGTTTTAGAAGTACAACTGAAACTCATATACTTTGGGAATACAATTGACCCAAAAAAAATATTAGGATACAATTAAATCTGACTTCATACTTTAAGGATATTAAAAGAATTTTTGCCAAAATGTTATTTTATATTTTAGACAATATAATTTTACATAATTTGAAGCGTGAAATGTTATTTTCTAAAAAATATGAAGTTTACTTATTTAACAGGTTCTTATTCAGTATTGAATATCACTAGATCACATCAATAGTTATATAATTGTGTTACTTATGCAATGTAGTTATATAATTGTGTTACTTATACCCATTGCATGCATATCACAAATTGCATGTTAAACTATCCTCTCATTTTGATACTTCCGATCACTTATTTTGAAGCTTCTCCGAGACACCATTACACCCCATAATTCCTAAATCTAAAGAGCTTAGAAATTATAATCACAAATCTATTCTAGACGTTGTATAGCAGAGGCAGAGGATGGTGCAGAACAAAAAACGACATGAGCAACTAACGTCTAGATAACATTCCAGATCAGGTTTCGTCTATGTATATATATTTTTTAAATAACAATTTCTTAATATATATATTTTTTCTAGAAATTCCTGATATATCACACTTTTGATGGTAGATGTGACAGTTTCTCAAAAATAAAATTATGTCACAAATTAAGCTATGTAACAGGCTGACATCGTTTTAAGAAAAAAAACTACATAAAAATTATTTTGAATCAAAATAACTTGTAACTTGTAAGTTGTTCCTGATATATCACAAAATCTGTCACAATTGTGTAATTAGAAAATGTCACAAGTGGCATTACTTAAATCCTCTTTCCCCTAGTGCTTCCTCCCCCACAATATATATTGAGGTATGGTGATACTTGGAGGGGTAATATATATTGAGGTATGGTGATACTTGGAGGGGTAAGTGAGGGAGAGAGAGAGAAGGGAGGAGATGGGTGGGAGAGGAGAATTAATCTTCTTATTCTCTTCTTGCTCTGCTCCTCTCCTCCTCATCAACCACCCCATCTTCATCATTCTTTTCGTCGTCTGAATCATCTTTATCATCTTCCTTCTTGCACATGGGCAGGATAGAGTTCTTCGGAGCCCTCAGCGGCGGCAACAGCGGCGACACCGGCACGAACAAGGGTGGGCTTCTCATAATCAACGGCGGCACCGGCACGAGCAAGGGTGTGCCACCGTGGCAAACTCCGAGGTTGTGCAGCGATAGCATCGAAAATCTAAGATAGAGCAACATATTGCATATAGGAGAATTGACGATTGAGTACAAATCCTCATCCTCATATATATAGACTAAGGCCACGAAGCTGTTTATATATAGACTAAGGCCTCGTGGCTCCTCGCGCTGCTTGGCGCCAATTTCCTGAGATGATGGAGTGTGACGGCCATGAGGCTCTTGGCGCCAATTTTCAACCTAGAAAATACTTTATTTTAGTCTTTCTATAACAAAGGTTAGAGCAACTAAGATAAGAAGCTATATATAAAGCTATTGAGGCTCTAATTTAGATTGATTATCGTTAAAAAAATAGTTGATCAAACTTCGATACAATATTAAACATGTTTAGTATAGTATTTTTGAGAAATGCGTTTTGATCATTTTTAAAATTAAAAGAAAATGATAATAACTTTTATGTTTTCAGAAAAAATGAGGTCTGTTTCAGTTATACTCTAAAATATTTTTTAGATTCAATTATATTCATAATGTTTCACATTTGAGTCAATTGTATCTCAAAAATTGGGGTATAAATGACACCAAACAAAAAAATTTAGAACTACAATTGAACCAAAAAACTTTAAGAGTATTATTAAAACTAACTTCACACTTTAGGAGTACCAAGAATATTTTTACCATAAAAAAATAGTTTGTATTTTAGGCCTACAAAATTCTATGAGTAGATCAAATTGTAGGCCGAACTTATTAAAATATGGATAAAGCCTTTTAATTAGAATAACAATGAAAAGTGGGCCAAAGCTTTTCTCTCTCGAAGAGTCGGGCCCTTATGAATATTGGCCTATTTTTCACCTCAAAAAATTATATGCAATAAAAGACTCTTACGTATTTCATATTAGAGGAAACTTACTATTTGGTCTCTTTCTTTTCAAAGTTTCAATTATTTGGTTCCTACATTTTTGAAATAGGCTATTTGATCCCTCAAAAATTACAAATGTCAACTTTTTAGTTCCTGTAACATGTCTCCGTTAATGACACGGATGATCTGGTCATCATTAATTGCACACGTGACAAGTTAATTATCACATATTTAACTATTTGGGACCACCTAGGGTTTGAAATTTGAAAATACTTCAACAGTTTATGCCTCATGAAGCTTCACGTGTAAGACAAATGTTCAGGTCTAACTCAATTTTAGGCTGGTTTAATTGTGTTTGTTGGTCCGGTTCGGTTGGTTTAGGTGACTAGGATGCCAAAGTGACATTTAATGAGCGTCATGTAAGCATTTAACGTTACACGTGATCAAGTAATTTAATGGAGGGACTAAATAGTTGACGCTTATGATAAATGAAGGACTGAGTAGTCTATTTCAATAAATGAGGGACCAAATAGTAGGTTTCTTCTTTCATATCCACAACACATTTAATAAAATCACATTACAAAGATTACCAATGATTAATAATTCATAAACACAAATCCCACATTTTGCAACAACAAACACAATACATATAGTTTTCACGTCATAACATTATTAAATAAGCTACATAATTAGTCATAAAATTAAGTGAAGTTAGCACTGCAATCCGTATTTTGTGTGAGTGTGAGGCGAGAATAAAGGAGATGCTAGTGACTAGTGAGTAGTGATATGTTGTTGAGTCATACTTTTCTGTGATTCATACTAACATAGCGACCGACCTTAGCGTACATATATATATTCTTCGATTAGCATATGTAAAGAAGTTTGCTTTTCCAGTACTAGCTACAAGAATCATGATGATCGATGTGACCCAAATTTAGTGAGATTTCCACTAATTCAATCCTTTCATTAATAATATACCAATTTTGCCAAATGTTATTGGTATCTTTATCTTGTCTTTTTTGTTTTCCTCATCCTCTATGTGTGATGTGTCATTTTCTGGTTTGGTGGAACTTGGAAGCATAATATTTGTTCATTAATTGTTTTAGGATCCTTCTTTCATTTCATTTACATCTGAATATAATTAATGAGCATCTTTTGCTTTTATTAGTTTCCCATGAAACCACGTACAGTTGGCCCAAAGACTAACCACATGTTGCAAGATACCGATTCTCCAAGCATCGTATTTCAAATCTCAGTTTATTAGTATTCACACTGAAAAAAAGTATTGGCAAATAAAATATAATTTAGCCCAAACGATGCCTCAAGATGTCACTGAAGCATAGAGAAATTAAAGCTGGGAATCTTGTAAAAGAGCATGAGTTATTGTAATATTCTTTTTGACGGTCAAGTTAAATAAAGAAATTAAAGCTGGGTTTACTGTTATATTTAAAAGTATTAAAGATAACGATGGTTTTTTTCTTGCTAACCATAGATTTAAATCATCCCGTTTTATCTTTATCAAAACAAAATTTATTGTTGGAAAGTATTACATTACAATCCACTATCTGGTGGTGATAATCTAGAGGTGAAAAATATATGAAGAATTTTGTTACTTTAGTCATGTAGACTCATCTTATTTGGTATTATTATGATAAACGAAGATGAGTGTTAAGTGTTGAACTTGAACACTATGTCACTATGTATCTTTTCATTTCTTTATTCTTAGCTAGTGGGTTAATGAATTTTGATACTATATAGCAGGAATAATTTGAAGAGAAAACCGGGGAAGTCGAGTCTGAAATTTATAAAGTATATTTCATAATTAAGAGGACTCTGACTTTTGAGGGTTTGTGTTATAAAAAAAAAGATTAGGTAAATATTAAAATATATATATTAATCGATATCTATAGGATTGCTAGAAAATTTCAAATTTCAGATAATGTAAAATAAAAAATTGATAAAGTAATTTATTGATCATGATTTACTCAGTGAGTGATACACTTAAAAATGGATAAAATATTATCAAATTAACATTTTGATGAAAGATTAAAATATATAATTTAATTTTTAAAATAATTAAATAATATATTTATTAATTTTTTTTAATTAAGGGGTGTTCTGTTTGGTTTTCTTAAATATTAATAAGTATACTGTCTGATTCATTTATAAATTAAATTATATATTTTAATATTTTAAATATCAAATTGTCAATTCAATACTTTTTTAAAAATTAAATTATTAGTTTACTTCTTAAAAATATATAAAGTGTATCAATTAATTAATTAATTTTCTTAAGAAAAAAAAAAGAAATCACCAAGAAATTTCCACTCTACCTGGAGTACACTTGTGAGTTGGAATTCCACTCTCAAATGAAGTGCGGAAGAAGCAAAGCCTTTCCCTGCAATTTTCAAAATAGAAAGGAAAAAAAAAAGGAAAGGAAAAATCCAGGAAGCTGATTTTCTAGATGCGCACTCTTTTATATACGGAAAAGTTAGCATTAAGAATTCTTGCACCACTTTTATTTATAATTCAATAAATAAATAATTTCAATTGACATATAATTTTCAATTTTATCATAATTCAAAAATAAATAATTTTGGTCAATAATTCAAAACTAAATTACAGAACTCACTTAAAAAATAAAATAATACACATTTATGATTTATATTTTAAAAACAACTTCTGTTTTTTACCTGAAAAATACTTCATTAAAAATAGCAGCTCATAAAAACGAGCCCAAAGCAAAACGACTAGAAAAGGTTTAAGAATAACTCGCCCAAAAACAAACCAAACTAGGAAAGTAAACAAACAAAACCAAAACAAAAAATTAACACAGCAGTGGAGAAAAAAACATAAAACTCAACCAATACCACTTCTAGTAGCAGAAACATCCACAAAGAGGATAGAAAGGAAGGAGGATGTGTCCAATAAAAGTGTAAGATAAAATTTTATTATTCAAAGAGTTAATGAGTAGAGAAAAATGTACATTGATCCATCGTGACTATCAAAACTTGAAGATAGTTTTCTTTTCCTTTGTCATTTTTCTTTCGGTGTTCTGTGATGGTTGAGATCTTACACTTGTCAAGTGATAACCATACATTTTTTTTTAAAGGAAGAGGGAAAAGTTATCAAAATCCTATTAGACTCTAATGTCTCTTGAGTCCAACAACTATTATGTTGGACTCCCTTTTAAGTTCTAATAGATTAGTTTATTAATCACATGAGTCGCTTATATCCAACATAAAGACTCAATAAAAAACAACACAGAGGAAGAGTCTTTGTGTTGGATTATTGAAATTTTTTTTCCTCATTCAAATTTAACCTGTATGAGACATACTTGATTATAGTAAACATAAGATTTTGTAGAGTAGACTTTACGTAAATGATATGAAATCATTTATACCAATCCTTAATAGAAGATACTAAACTATTTAGCGATTCGTTTTGAAAAGAAAATTGTGTGACAAAATATAAACCTTAAATGAAGTCTAATTAAGTGCCCATGTGGCGGCATGGTCTCTCTGAAGTCTGAATGACTCAATCAAATTGAAAGCGCGTTTTGGTCCACTTCATCCAGCTTCCGAATTCCAATAATACCCTCCACAATCCTCCTTAATTACCCAAAACGCCTAATGTCAAATGAGTAATATTCGTACAGCCAAAAACACCGTGTTGCCTAAGCAAAAAGAGCCCACTCGAATCCTGTTCGCTTTTCTCCCTCAAAATCCCTAATATATATAAATAAACCCCCATTTCCATTTCTTCATCTTACGTTTTCAACTTCAATTTCGGAATTGGTGTGCGGAATTTGAGGGATATGAAGATTAAGAAGATAGGGTTCTTGAAGGGGCTGAGGAGAGAGTCACTGAGATTCAAGTTTCTTTGGTCTTCCTTGAGGTGGAAGAGGTTTCACTTGCCTATTACCTTCGTTAACGACGTCGTCTTCAAGATTGTTTCTGTCTTGGAGGCCATCGTCTTGGTCCTCACCCTCTGCTTTTTCTTCCTTTTCTTTGGCTGCCACTTTTGAATTTCTCTTCTTCTTCTTCTGCCATTGTAAATCTCTCCGTCTTCATTTCTCTTAATTTCGAGTTTTGTTATCCTCCATCTAACTTGTAAATTTATCCTGTATTTCAAACGTGAAGGAAACTAATTAAGCAAAACAGAACACGATCGAATTTGAATACTGTAAATTATTTCTTTTGTTGACCGTTTCTTGGACTCTGTTTTGTCCAATGCCCTCTGGATTGGCATGGGTTTTGCTTCATCTTCCTTCTATAAGTTTAGATCACGACATGCCATTGTTATGTTTTGCGTTCAAGTTTCGTCTTCTTTCTCTCGTCATATTTATTATTACTAAAATATTTTTTGAAACGAAATTTTACATTTTAAGATAATTAATGAATTCCATCAAAAAAAGAAAGATAACTAATGAATTAGAGTAGTTTCATGAGAATACTCTTCAAAATTAGGAAAGAGTAGCTATTCATATTACTTAAATTAAGAATATTATGTATGTACCCAAAAAAAATTAAGAATATCATGTAATTAATGAGGAAAGCCGTGAGTCATTTTATAAGAACGAAGAAGAGATTATCCATTGACACTAGACATACTAAGCAACATTCATAAAAACGTAACTCCCAATAAATAATTAAATATACTAATGTGCACGCTGGATTTTAGATTTAAAAATAGCTTTATTCGCTAATCAAGATACATTAATAAATAACTGTTTATATTTAAAAAAAATATATATTTTTTCAGTGTTCTATCGTTTCTAATTATAAATAGGTTTAATTAGTCTATTGAATTATATTGATCCTTATAGACTTATAGTTTAGAAAAATTCTCAATCAAATCCCTATAGTCTTGATTTTTGTAATTAAATCTCTATAATAAAAATTCTATCATTAAATGATAATATTATTTCATCGTTTAACCACTAATATTATAAACAAAAATGATGTTTGAACTTATTTATTGTCTACTAAGAATTTTAATAAATATGAAGATTTATAATTTTTTCATTGAACCGAATGTGTATTTATAAGAGATGTAAATTGAAAAAAGAGGTAATATTTTGCCTTAACTTTAATTTGTAGTGGAGAATAAATTAAAAAAAAAAACAAAATTATAAAATTTTACTTGACTTTAATTAAAAGAATGTACATTTTTTTTAAAGGGAGATAACATAAAGTAGTGATGATTAATATGTTTTTAGATATTAACAAAGTTTAATCATCATTTTTCATTTATATATTAATTAAATTAATTATTAAGAAATAAAATTTTATTTTTATTTAACAACAGGATTTTGATTATAAATAAAATGAAAGAGTAAGGACTTTATTAAAAATTGATAGATCAATAGATTAATTCAATGTATAAAATAGTAATTTAACCTTTTAATACAATGACATATAAAAGGTTGGTTCTATTCATCTAAAATTATATTTTGTACAATAACATCAAACACTCTAACCTAATTAATTACAAATAAATAGAATAATATATTTTAAAAGACTATCCGAAAATGTGTCATAGACAGTTAAAAAAAAAATGTGTCATAGACTCGTAGTGATATTGTTGTTGGACGTGTAGGTAGGGATGATTTATACAATAGAGGCACAACACAGTCAATACGTTGTCGTTTACGGCTTATCTGCTAAACGGCCAAACCTAATAATGCTTCTTCTAAGCGATCCTTACATGCGAAGCATTAGCATTATGTGTTTTGACGTTTCACATCATCAAAGGAAGAAAAAATCATTAAGAAAGAAATGGAAAAGACACCAGAATGTGACTTTCGTTAATTTTAATATTAATCTTATCTGCTATTGTTAATCTGTCAATAGCCTTTTAGGAGATTTGTTTGATCAAATCCAGTTTGTCTTTGCAGATTGGGGTGGACATAACTCTCTACTCTCATCTCTCATATGAAAGCTAATCTTATTTAATGATTATTTTATAGGAATTTGGATTTTTCTAATTGCTTTAGAAGTTAATGATGTCAACTTAAATTGATCATTACTTTAAAACTAGTATGAACCCGCGCGATGCGCGGGATATAACTGTCTCAAGTAAATCATGATACTTACTTAAATAACCTTAATATATACATGAATGAGTATATATCAGTAATTAGACAGCATGAATAAGAAAAATTATAATATAATGCATAAAAAATATATATGCAATAAATACCCACAAAACAATAGTTTGATCTGACACATAAAAGTCTAACTAAAAATAGAAATAAATAACAACAACGGTAAAAAGCTAATACATAAAATCAACACTAAGGTAGTGTTCATACAGTTTAATAACTAAGACTATAGAACAATACACAACACATAACTAATATTGACACAGTCATCTCAAACCTTGAAATATCTCTTTGTAAACACAATTATATGTAGCATAAGATTGTCCATCATCTTTATGAGAAACTAAAATCTTCAAACCAGAACGTGATCGAACTCTAGAAATTGCAACATGCAATTGACCATGAGTAAATACATCTCGACGAAGGAATATACCAACTGTCGAGAGAGATTGACCTTGACTCTTGTTGATTGTCATAGCAAATGATACAGTAATTGGAAACTGACTGCGTTGAAATCTAAAAGGAAGCTTCATGTCAGAAGGTATAATACTCATCGAGAAATTAAAACCTTCTCACCAGCACACTTGCCAGACATTAAAATACCTTCAATAACATGGTCACTCAGGCGCGAAACAATCAACCTTGTTCCATTACATAAACCAATAGCTCTATCAATATTTCGGATTAACATAATAGGAACTCTAACTTTCAACCTAATCTCATGGGAGGGCATACCAAAAGCTCTAATAGTATTGAGGAATTAAGTAGTGTATGTTTTAGATGCATCGGATGATGAGTGGCCTTCCTCGCATATGCTATCAGAGCTCAAGTAGATCTTTTCATCACCAGCAATTCTGTCTAACAAATTGTTCACATCATCGACCTCATCAAGAGTCGGTGCAAGAATAGCTCGATCGGTGAAATGCTTCGCGTCATAGGAGTTCAAAGATAAATCTGGATAAACAGCATTACTAATAGCTTGAACATGATCACAATCATACTTAATTAATAAATCCATGGGTATTTCAATCCGGAAAAGTCAATCTTGAATTACCTCTCCAATGCTGCCATCTCCAACCGCAAGAGTCCATTTAGAAAATTCACTAATCTCTTGAGCATATTTAGTAGATTTAGCATTATTCAGCCTCATATTTTTAGATAGTGATAACACTTTGAACAATGACCATAAATGAGACGACGACAGAGAAGCCATAACAATATCTTGCCTTGACTTTTTATTCTTAAATAATAACTTATCAAATGCAAAAATTATCCAAAACAATTAATAAGAATACTTTGGAAAAATGTTCTTTGTTTTTCCATCATTGATAATTTATCAAGAAAATACGATTTTAAAACATAATGTCATAATTCTTAAAATTAAAAAATAGTCTAAAAAAATCATTGTTCAAAATATAACTATAATTGTCAAAATAAAACTTAATTAGTTAGGTTTGACAAAAAGAATAAAATTAGATGAGAGACAGAAATAGTTTGTTGAACAAAACTTAATTAGCTAAGTTTAATGAGGGTAAATTAGTCATTTTAGGTGGACCAAAATAATCTCATCCCATGAGATTAAACTAATCCCACCCCTTATGGTGTGATTAAAAAATAGTTATTTTAGGAAATTATGTTACTCCTAGGAATACAATATTCTCAGGACTAATTTTTTAATCCGCTTACCAAACGCATGATTAGTCTATGCCGGAGCTCCTAATCCCGAGACTATTTTTTCAATCCGTGTACCAAACGCCTCCTAAGATGTATTAGAATTTTGTTTTTGGCCTGAAGATGTATTAGAAATTGATGACTAAGATTGCCCTACAATAGCATTTTTCATTAAACTTGACGAAACAAAACCACAGGTACTCTAATTGTTTAACGATGCATACCTCAGGTACCCTAAGTAAAATTGTTCCAACCAAACAACACCAATGTGAGATTCAGACAAATCCCAAGTACCTAATACGTAATTTACNTAAAAGGACATAAAGGCATGCAAATGAATCTCAAATGAATATAAAATGCCCTAAAATGTCCCTAAAATACATGATGAAATATGGTCAGATCAGGGCACTATCATACCCATACCCAAATCTGTTAAAATCTAACCCAAACCCATATCCAAACTCACGAAGTAAAATCTATGAATTCTCATGAGGTATGGGTATTTGATCATCACTCAAGTTTGAGATGAGAGGTATCACGAATTGGTTTCATAACAAATTATTAATATTTACATTTAAAATTTTGTTCAAAAAAAAGTTAAAAAAAATTGAAAAATATGGCCACGGTCAAGTTAAACAATTAGAAAATTAAAAATATCTAATTATTTTGAATGACGACTTAGAAAAATGGTGTTCTTTTACAAAATGATAATTCTTTTTAAAAAAAATTCAGGTGATATGCTTCACACAACAAATAAAATTTAAAAAACAATGTACATTCTATCAGAAAAACAAATGTACATTTGAATATATAAGATTTATGTATAAATGATAACATAAAATCTTAGTCCACAAATTTTTGGGTTGGGCTGCAGGTTTCAAAATTTTGAGCCCACTCAACCCAACCCAACCCGCAAGCCCGCTCTTTATTTATTTTTATTTTTTAATTTTAATATATACATAAATAAATAATAGTTAGTATAAATGATATATATGACTCGAGTTATCCTTCCCCATAGTCTTAACTCTGTGTTAGTATTTCAACTTCAGTTAATCAAGTTTCGCTTGCACACTCCAATTTCAACTTCTTTAGATGAGTATATATGACTTTCAATTTTATTATTGATTCATGAAATACTATTTTAATCCTTCACTTATAGTCATTTTTTTCACTTGGTCCTTCCAAGATTTATTTTCTCATTTTTTTCCTCTTCTAGATAATAATTGATATATAATTTGTAGTTGAATTAATTTGTAATAATATCAGTACAATTACTAATTTGGCAACTTTTGTAACACATCAATTGCATATATAATTGAGGTCAAAGTGCACTTTTAGTTTTAACTTTTTTGGTTGCACTTTGAGTGTCATATCTTTTGCTCAGATCTCAATTTGGTCTCGCATTGTACTTTTGGTCNATCACGGATTGTTATCATAGTAAACATGCTAATAATATGATAACCATTAATTTATCTCCATAAATTAATTGATATGTTCTCAACATATCTATAAAATGATTGGCCCTAGGGCACAATCTCCAACAGTTGCAAAATTGGTTCCATATCTTTTAATTACAATGGAGGGGGCTATTTATAAGAGGAATTAGGATAGATACTCTACATAAGAATCTTAGATATCAATAACTTTAGACCAATTAAAAGCAATTAATCAAAAATTTGAAAACTGACTATGGAAATATTTTGAAGGTGTTTGTTAAGGAAATCTTTATATTGATACTAAAATAATAAATAGGTCTACTTTATAATTATAATATAGAATATAGATATTAATTTAATTAAATTTTTTGAATTTGAAAGTAATTGAGTAATTGCTTTCATTTTTAATTTTTAATATAGTATTTGATGACATAAATTAGTCTGACTTTTTAGGGATATTGATACTTTTGAATTATAATATATATATATATATATATTAATTGACTTGTTACTTCCGAAATTGAAGGGAATTGAGTAATTATTCTATTTTAAAACTATAATATTGCATTTGCTAATATAAATCAGACTGATTTTTTAGTAACATTGATAATTAATTTTTTTTGCATTTTTTAAACTACTTCAATTAACTAAATTAAGTTCTTTTTTTATTTTTCAGGTCAAATTTAAAAACACATCCAAAGTAGATAGTCCAACTTTATCACAATTCACATAGTTCTTGTTCTAGGCAAAAGCACATACCATTCCATACCCTAAAAGAAATTCATCTATCATTGGGAAGAAATTCATAAATCAAAAACCCTAACTAAATTGCCATATTAAAGCATGACCATGGATAATGTTCTCACTTCAACTTCTTTGCCCATCATTGAGGGAACCCTAGCTGGTAACACCAGAAAGCAGAACATGAATTAAATTGTATAGTTATCTCAGCTGCCAAACATAACATGAATAATGATAACAATGGTAACAGATTAAGAACTAAAGAGAAAGAAAAAAGAGCAGATTACCGAAAAGTACATTTGCCTCAAACTCAAGGATTAATTTTTTGTTAGAGATGGAAGACTCTAGATTACGAAGGTCTTACTAATTCTGTTAGGATCAAATCTCACTGCGAAAGCCTTAATGTGTTCATCAATGGAAAAGTGAAAAAAAAAATATGACTAACCTGCAACAAATAAAGATGAAGGTACAAAATCCATGTCCATCAATGGCGTCACCTGCAAAAGACGAAGACGACGATGTCCACTTTGAAGATGAAGATCACGAACCAAAAGAAGAAGCGTATGCTGCTTCCAAATTAATACCTTCATTTTGGTCGCTCTATATAATTTCTACACATACAATTTAGTAAGGATCAAGAAAGTTAATATAATTAGCCAATTACAAACCAGTACAGAATTTTGAACAACATTACAACACATATGAGAAAAACATATGCACATATAAAACACAGAATAATTAGCCAATTACAAACCAGAACAAAATTACAACATTACAACACATATAAGAAAAACATATGTACACAAAAAACATAGAATAATTAGATAGTTACAAACCAATACATAATTTTGAATAATACCTCATGATCACATAGTATCATATCTTAATTTTTGATGTGGTTGAAGGAGGATGTAGCCAGAGAAAACCAGAGTAAGAGAAAAAAAAAGAATACGTGAGAATGGTGGAAATGAATTATGACTAAAGGAGTATATATAGGAAAAAAATTCCAACTAAAAAATATGGCTAATTTATAATTAAAATATATTAAATGATGATATTAATTGAGGATTTTCCTAATCCCAGGTGGTTTGTTAATAAAATCTCCAAGTATTTGTTAAGAAAATCTATATAAGGAATCTGATCCAATAAATAGGTTTTATTCTTCACGTATTTGTGAAAAAAAATCTTTATAATTTATTTGATACAATAATTACGTATCTTTATAATTATAAAATATATATTATTTGACTTGTTAACTCCGAAATTATAGGGATTGTGTGAAGTTATTTTTATTAAATATTTTTTATTTTGTAGTAACGGTTGTAAATAGTTCCGAAAAGTTAGGAACATAGATAAGTATCATAATTTATATTTTTTAAACTTCATAAATTACCGAAATTAATTTACTTTTGATTTTTTAAACTGTTTTTATTGACATGGCAGTTCATGAGAACCCTAAAACTCAACTTTATAGTTATATATAGATTGATATACACCCGAGTCCAAAAATTATAATGCCTTATATCATACACTAAACTTAGATGAGATTTTTTTTAATATAAAGAATACATGACAAAAATATTACTTGGTATACACAATTATTTTAGCAGAAGTTGGAAGTTTGTTATTTGTTGAGCGTGACACCAGTGCAAACGCCCAAGTGTATTATTGTGACGAATGTGCTGAAGCATGAAAATTGAAAAGCAAGTAATAAGTCATGGTTTCACGAGAAACCACATTCCAAGCTCCTTCCTTTAACCGCCATATCAGGGATTTTTTTAAAAAAATCATTTTCTTCTTATTATTCTATTCAAGCCAGCTTTGACTTTTGACTTTCTAGAAATAATAGCTTGACTTTCATTTCCTGAGACAAGAACTTCAACTGATCTACCTTTTTTACTTTGAGTTGTGAGAGATGTGCATCAACTAATATTAATACATTTAATTCTAAGTTACGTTTTTATCAGTAGTTATAGGCTTATAGCTTTAGATCTATATGAAGCATTTAGTCTACCAATTCTCCTTTCAATTACACGTACGACTGTAAGCAGCAGCATCCCATAACTCCATCCTGAAACAATTATTAGCAGTCATGCATGCACCACACACTTATTCTTTGATTTCATTTTCCCTGATCGCTTCTTTTAATTAATTTGTTGATTAATTTAAGAATCAGAGTAAATTTGGAAGTTAGTCTCTAAACTATATTATTTACATACCCTTCACAACTTGTTTAATTTGTATATCAATATGTAAATCCAATAACCATATCATGATGAGATATCATGGTTTTGGGCAGTTGGAAATGGAGATTGTTGGTGAGTCGTGGTCTTATTATTTTCAAGCACGATTCCACCATACCCATATTGTTGTATGACTAGCACAGAAGAAGGTGACCCAAAATTGTCAGACACTAACAAGTCCCCTATAACCCCAAGCTCTGGAAAATCACACCATTGAAGCAATTCTGTGAATACCCCCAAATTCCTCCCTCTCCCTTGTCCTACTATGTACAAATCATATCCTTTCTGTATCAACTCATTCAGTGTCACAGGTATATCCTCTCCTTTATGAATTTCTCTCTCTAAATACGTTATAGAATCCTCATTGTTCATTGCCTTCATCCTGAACGAGTCCACATACTCCTCATCCATCTCTTTCTGCTTCTCATCATCTATCACTGAAGTTAACACCCCTTTCTTATCTAATCCTTCATTCTCATGTTTCTCATCTGTTTCTGCTGCATCACCAATCATACGCATCCTCACCAATGTCACTAGGATTCTAGGATGAGCTGCGAGTCTCCATGCAACAGCCAATGCTTCACGATCATCAGGCCCTCCAATGAAAAGCACAAGAACATTTAGGTACTCATTGTTATTAGTGGTGCTGCACAATGTCCCTATGCCTTCATCCACCAAAATCCCCACAGAACATGGTGAATCATGCATGGCGTTTATGTTTATTTCTCTGTATGCATTGTTGAGAATCCCCTCTGAGTATAACTCCTTGTGAAAAGGAAGCAGAATCAAACTAGTGCGTCTCTCGTTTGCTGAGTTGGAAATGTCCTTGTGAATTGTGCTGTATTTGGACATGACACTCACTGTTTCTACTTCCACACCATCATGGGCTAGTCCTTTGAAGATTCCCACGATGTCATCTAGCTCTGCTTGTGTTTGTGTTTTGTTTTGTTGTGAGGATGATCCGAGGGAGGAGACAATGGGGTCCATGTGGTCTAGAAAGAGGAAGTTGCAATTGGTGAGCTCAATGAGGTAAAGGGCTAAGACGCGTAAAGGGGAGATTCTGTTGGAGTTGAAGCATTCGATTACGCTCACGAGGCTGCTAGCTTGGTGAATGTTGTGGACACATGCTAGGATTCTCAGCTCTGCTTCAATTCCTAAACTCTGTATTGTCCTGTGCTTGTTCCTATGGTATAGCCTCCTTGGCTTGTAAGCTAGGTTGATGATGATGGATGATAATATGGTCATTACGATGATAGATAGTGATATGATTGTGTAGGATGAGGCTTTCAAAATCTACAAACACACATACAAGCATAGTTATAATTAGACCCATTTGACAATTTTAGTTATAAAGTTAAGAGTTGTATGTATATAGTGAATATATACCGATCGATCCCAAGCAATGTTTAGCAAGATGACTGCCATGACGCCTTTGGTGTTCATAAGCAAGCCAAGTCCTAAACCATCTCGAACAGGAATGCCATAGAAGTAAGTAGCCATTAAAGTGCCGACAATCTTTGGGGTGCATAACAAGAATACAAGCAGCGATGTCCATAGCCAATTATCCTTGTTGAAAACCAAACCCAAGTCCATTCTCATGCCAGAGCCAGCAAAGAACAGAGGTGTCAGAATACCACAAACAAAATCATTCAACGAAGATGTCATCACTTCAGTGAATCTCCCATGAGGAAGAATCAACCCAAACACAAAAGCACCAAATATTCCATTTGACCCTAAAATATCAGTAATATATGCAAATAGCAAAGTCCCCATCAACACATACAGAAGCTGCTGATCACTCCAATCTTCACTATCAGTCTTTCGATTGATGATATCTTTAAGAACAGGACGAACCACGTAAATACAGAGAATGACAAAAGCTGAGGTACACAACACAGTGTAGACCCCATTTCCATCATTAAGTGCAAATGGAATAAAAATCATAAACATAAGCCAAGACAATGAGTCACTGATTATTGCTGTGTTTAATGCTGATCTGCCTAGCTCAGTGTAAAGAAGCTTGAGGCCTGCGAGGATTTGAGCAAGCACTGGAAAACCTGTGACTGTAAGAGCTAAAGACCATAACAAATAAGCCTTGGGCAAGTCTTTCTCAACAGAATTAATGTCAAATGGTGGAGAAGCCTTGTAGGTTTTTCGATGAAGAGAGTATAAGCTGATTCCCATTATCAGTGGAATGATCATACCAGAAATGGCAATTGTTGCAGCCTTCCTTCGTACACGTAGGAGGTTGTGTAAGTTTATCTCCAAACCACTCAGGAATGAATAGAAAATTGCACCTAAATTGCACAACACTTCAACACCGAGGACTCCTCGTGGGTTATAAAGCTCCGAGAAAAGTGGTGGACATAATTTATGCAGAAGCTGTCCACATAGCGGAAGGCCAGCCTACACATTTTATATAGATAGATTCAGGAACAGAACACCCACAAGTCAGAATGCGCAATAATCTTGTTTCTGGATAAAATTGATAGTAAACAAATTTTAGAGACAAAATTGAAAAGTGATGTAAAACTTAAGGACCACGAAAATGTTTGTTTTTGCCTTTTATGTCATGAACAAAATTTGTTTTGAGGTTGTTGGTATGAATCTCAAGAAATATTTGAAATTGAATGATTGAGGAGTAGGTATATACATACAAAAACTTCGGCAACAAGACGAGGTTGGTGCAAGGGTTTGAGGAAGAAGCCGAAAACGCGAGAGATCATAACAGTGACGAAGATCTGAGAGCCGAGAAGAGGAAGATGCTTTCTGATAACATCGTCGGTTTTCCAGATTTCATTGTCGTTTGTGATCGTTGCATTGTAACACAAAAAATTAGTTATCCTATCAATGGAATCCTCCTTATTCGCCATTCAGCAACAGCAACAGCAGCAGATGCTGCTGTTGCTGCAGCTTTTGAATGAGATGAACAAAGATGAATGAATTTATGATGAGAGAAGAAAGAAACTGATATATGAAAAGTTGTTAAATTAATTAATTTGCAACGACAGATATGTTGAATTTTCTGTTTCAGTTCAAATGATTCTTCCATTTGGCCTATATTATTGGCGGATTTTGAGGATGCAACTTCTAACTATGCAATTATAAATGTTCGCAACTCATGTTTGCCTTTAGGTTTTATTGCCTTAATTAGTTTAATTTTGTCTATCTTTGTTGAAGTGTTTGGCTCCGCAAGTTAGATTTTTTGTTTTTGGTAACTCCACAAGTTAGATTTTTACCCTATATAAGTCTTGACTTATATTAGTCAGCTAACCTGCGTTTACTAGTCACTTGAGTTTTGACTTTTGACTTTCATAAATATATATTTAAAATAAGCCAAAGTCCTATTTTGGTCCCTCAGTTATGCTCAGTATTCAAAATTGGTCCCCCAGTTATTTTTCGTTCCATATTGGTCCCCCAGTTATGCAAAACTTGACAAAGTTGGTCCCTCTAACGGTTTCCATCCATTTTTCTGTTAAAAAAAAAAGATAAAATTGATTTTTAACTCTTAAAAGTTTAAATTTTTTGCATCAAGGACCTTTTTCTCTATAATAGAACCAAAATGTAAAAAAGAAAAAATAATTTGGAGGTTTTAGTATTTCACACCAAAAAATAATCTCTCTCTCCGTCGGCCCGTGAAAACGCCGTCGATCGCCCTCCCAAATTCCTCGGAGGATGGATCGGGACTTTCATCATCAATGTATTAACCGTCGCCTGGGTCTTCGTCGTTGGATTCGAGTTTGGTGGCTGGGCCAGTATGGTCAATTTCATTCACCAGATCGACACCTTCGGCCTCTTCACAAAAAATAAGAAAAGCAGATAACATAAATATTTCACAACAAGAGAATGACTTTTTCTTGGCTTGAATTAGCTTACATATAACTACATTTCTATTACTCTGTCATTCAAATTAGAATTCAAAACCCAAATTCCATCTCTGTACTTATTAAACACCCACTTTTCAGCTCCACTTAACCAACAACGGAGTTTTAGCTACTCTGCTCCATTTGTTTATGGAAGCGAGGGCAGGATAAGTGGGTGAAGGCGAACAAGCACAAACTCCTCTTCACCCTCCGCCGTCGCCTCCTCCGCCGTCAATTTACTGGGATTTTAATTTAACGGATCTGATTGTGAGAAGAGAGAGAGATTATTTTTTGGTGTGAAATACTAAAACCCTCCAAATTATTTCTTCTTTCTTACATTTTGGTTCTATTATAGAAAAAAAAAGGTTTTTGATGCAAAAAATTTAAATTTTTAGGAGTTAAAAATCAATTTTATCTTTTTTTTTAACAGAAAAATGGATGGAAACCATTAGAGGGACCAACTTTGCCAAGTTTTGCATAACTGGGGGACCAATATGGAACGAAAAATAATTGGGGGACCTATTTGGAACATTGAGGATAACTGAGGGACCAAAATAGGACTTTGGCCATTAAAATATAATTAGTGAAAGATTAATAATGATTGATTTGATTATTAAAATAGGCAAGAGACATGTTGGTGCCCCTAACGTTTGAAGTCAATTTCAGTTATGTTTCCAACGTTTGTTTTGTGTCAGTTATGTTCTGAACGTTTCATATTGTTGTCAATTATACTCTAACCTCAAATTTTTTAAAGCCAAAGTCCTATTTTGGTCCCTCAAGTTTGCTCAAAGTTTCATTTTGGTCCTTCAAGTCTCCGACGAACTTTTCGGCGAGATACACGGTGACTCTGATGACTACGAAAACTCCTAATCTAAGATTTTTTGACCTCCTGAGTTCAATGACGACCTCCATTTTGCGAAAAAAATGACTGGCAAGTCGCCGAAAAATTTACTCAATTGCCGAAAATCATATTTTCGGTCATTTTAACGCAAAATGCAGGCTGCTATTGAACTCATGAGGCAAAAAAACCTTAGATTAGGAGTTTTCATAGTCATCGGGGCCGCCGTGTATCTCGCTGAAAAGTTCGTCGGAGACTTGAAGGACCAAAACGAAACTTTGAGCAAACTTGAGGGACCAAAATAGGACTTTGGCCCAAAAATTTGAGGTTAGGGTATAATTGACAATAATGTGAAACGTTGGGAGCTTAACTGACACAAAACAAACGTTGGAGGCATAACTGAAACTGACCCCAAACGTTACGGGCATCAACGGATCTTTTACCATTAAAATATTACTTAAAACTTTTTTTGTTAAAAAAAAGTATGTATTTTTAAAATTTTCTTTTAAAAACCCAAACTTCAACTTTGATGTGAAATTAAGTAACAAATGTTTTTTAATCTACAACCTAAAAATCAAAATTAATAACAATGTAATATCCATAATCAAATCCTCGATTCATTAGCAATACTTTTTCAAATTTATTTAATTATGTCAATTACATATAATACCTAAAGTCACTGTTTGATGTGATATCTAATAGCAATTCTTACATTTGTTCAAAAAAAAAATAATAGCAATTCTTACAAAACTATCGTTTTGATCTCATATTTAATGATAATCTTTAACAAAGTTAAAATATTAAATTCTTATGAAAAATATGTATTTTTTTAAATGAAAAAAAATTTGATCTAATTCACCAAAAAAAGCAAAATATAATTCACCAAAAGTTAATATAATTTTGTACATCATTTCACACCAACCTTCTTGTCCTTTTCCAATTATAAAGAGAAGGGGCCTGAGAAAATATCTTCCCTATATAATGGCTTGAAAGTTACCAGCCCCTTCTTATCTTTGCCTTCTGGTGTATCTACTTTTAGTCCTGCCTTTTGCCTTTTAAGCTTCTTCAACTTCACTTGCTTGCCATTGATAAGAACATCGATAGACATGCATTGCTTGAGTTGCATCCCCATTTCCTCTTCTTCTCACACTCTTTTGAGGCATAATAATCACAACCCTTTCCTCTCTCATCCCCTTTCTTCTTCTTCCAGGCCATCATCATGCCTGCCTTCCAAAACAAGACCCAATTTCACTATTACAGCGCTTCTCTCTTCAACCAAAGAATCTGTCTTGAGGGATTTTCATGAACGAAAAGCACTTAAGGTAAATCACATGCACACCCATTTCTACTTTCTGTCCATTTTCTTTCGGAAATGTAATTCACTCTCTCTAGTCTCTACTTGTTGGTTGTCTCAAACTAATTATTTTTTATTTATTTTCCCCTTTATGAAGTGTTTAGCTCGGTTGTTTTATGTTTGAAGTGAATATTGCAAATGAATCAGAGGATTAAACTTTCTGTTTTTTTTTCCTTCTGTTTCTCAAGGGGCAAATCTTGAGGATGTAGTAGAACTAACTGCTTACTCAGCTTGCCTAGTGACCTGTGATGTAGTTTTGTAAAACTTGAACTGAATCTAACCAATTATTTGAGAGCAATCAACAAGTAGGAATGAAGTGTGCATATATAGTGATAGAGCTTCAACAATTGTGATATGCAACAAGTTTACATCGTAATGTAGAAGTAATAGACAAACAAGGGAATCTAAACATAAAAATGTCCAGTTCACATTTGAGGTTTGATATGATGGAATTAATGGATATCAATAGCTACTGAGTCATTTGATGTCTTATTATATTCTTTCTCCTATTTATTCATTTATTTGATGAACCGCGATTTTGCTAATCAAAATGTAATTGTTTATGACTTTTTCCCATGAATCTGTTATGTTATGGTTTTTTATTATGGTATATCTAATCTAAGTATGTTAACAAACATTCTGGTTTCATTGGCAGATTATCTCTGGATTGCAGAATTATGACAAAGACAACATTACTTCAGTTGTAACTGCTGCAGAAAAGGTTTTATTTTTCCCGAGCTCTCTTCTATTTTTACTCTGACTCTGAAATCCGAAAATAGGAAAAGCAAAGAAAAACTGGATGTGCCTAATCTTTCTCATGAAACATAATGAAGTAGTAAAGGAGTTGTGAAGAGAGACGATAATAGAGGATTAATCCAAAATTCTCCATTTTATTTTCTTCCAATATCTAGTCTCCTAAACAAGGGGTAAAGGAGTTGTTCTGTTCTTGAACCAATAGCAATAGGAATGCAAATTAACTGTAATGTATTGTCTAATAGTAGCTGATTAATGATCTTGGAACTGTACCTATGAAGTATTCTCCTTATTAACTGACTTTAGAGGTTTAGATTGACTTGATGTTTCAAGTTCAAACTCCTCTTGGCTTTCTGATTCCATATTACAAGCTAGCATATTAACGCCATTGGTTTTGCATAATTGTGTTATAATACATTGTGCTACAGGGGGGAGCAACTCACGTGGATATAGCTTGTGACCCAGAGTTGGTGAAGCTAGCTCTCAGCTTAACTTCTTGTCCGGTATCGTCATACTTTTCTAAACTTTAAAGTGTACCTTGTGGACTTAGGCAGAGAGTACTCAGAATATGAAAAATATATTATTAATGAGTTATCTTGATCAAATGCAGTTTTTATGTTGAACATACATATTAATATCTCTTTGTGTGTATATTTAATTTGAAACCTATTACTTCTTTTTAAGATTTTACAAGTTTCTTTTGGTAGATGCATAACTGAAGCACCATTTACTTATGTTCAGACCATGGCATTCTAGTGTTCTAAATTTTCTGTAGCCCTATGAACAAATTTTGTACGCTTCTGTCGGTCTTCAGAGTATATCAAATGTTAAAAAAAATTGATATGAACCTTTTCTGCTTTAAGGAATTTATGATTCACCCCTTTTGCAGGTATGTGTTTCTTCTGTAGATCCTGCAACATTTTTGGCTGCAGTTGAAGCAGGAGCACAAATGGTTTGACCTTAATTGTCTAGTTTCCTCCTAAATATCATTTCCAAATTTGATACCATGGTCACTCCATTAAATTAGTAAATAACATAATTGATGGTATTGGCAGGTTGAGATTGGAAATTATGATTCATTTTATGAAAAGGGCTTTATCTTTACTCCCGAGCAGGTATGCATTATATTTCACTATGAAAACTACAACTTTTGACAAAATTGGTGCCTGAGTCTTCTTTCGGTGCAGATTCTAGGTCTAACAAAGGAGACTAGGAGGATACTTCCATCTATTGTTTTGTCTGTCACTGTTCCTCACACGCTAAGCCTCCCTGATCAGGTTACAAGCAACAGTTCATTAGATATCATAATTATGCTAAGGCTATCGGTATCTACCGGCCTATCTAAATAAAGAAAAATCTAAATCCTTCGCAGGTCAAGCTTGCAGAGTCACTGGAACAAGAAGGTGTAGATATCATTCAAACTGAAGGAGGAAAATGTTCTAATCCTACAAAGTCAGGTGTTCTGGGTTTGATTGAGAAGGTAAGTAGAAAAAAAAATAGGAGTTTCTTTTTTCACCTCATGTAAGTCTGTAAAATATATAGGTGCTGCATGTGTGCTTGTACACTATAATGCTCATTCCAAGTAGGTCATTCTTTTTTCTTTCCATATCTTTTCTCCACATAAAAAGTTGTGATTTTTATGATGAACCCACATTCATATTCCTTATTTTTCACTTTCAACAAGATTCATCACAAGGCATTGGCAAATGATGTTCAATTCTGACTGACATACATAACCACCCTTTATTCTGGGCATTTTCATTGTTGTAGGCAACGCCAACTTTGGCGGCAGCATATTCCATATCGCGAGCTGTGAAAATCCCTGTCATGTGCTCATCCGGACTCAGTGCTGTTACAGCTCCAATGGCTATAACAGCAGGGGCTGCTGGTGTGGTATGGATTCATAATTCCTTACTAATTTTCTTAGCATTTGAAGTAGTTTCAAGTAGTAAGATACTAAGATGTATTGACACGCCCCATTTGATAAATTTATTTGGTTCCTCACAATTATGTTGAATGCAAAGAGTGACATAAAAATTTATGAAGGTAAATTTGGATTGTTTTAATGATAGGGTGTGGGGTCAGCAGTGAATAAGCTAAATGATGTAGTTGCCATGATAGCTGAGGTCAGAAGCATTGCTTATTCATTACAAATGCCTCTCCAGACAAGTGTTAGCCATGAAGGGGAAGCTCGGAGACTTTAATGCTGGAAATTTTCTCAAGTTGAAGGTAGGCAATAGAAGATGTAATGAAAATCTGAATCCCCTTTGATAAGAATAAAAAGTTACTAACCGCTATAATATATTTTCTTTTTTATGGTAACAAAGACCGCTATATCTTCACTTGTCTATCTAGCCTGTGTGATAACTGCTACCGATTACCATATTGACGACTCATTTTGGGGTTAAACTATTGATGCAAAGTTTACTTTTGAGTTTTGAGACATCGGGTGTAATGAGTTTTGAGCCAATAAGATTATGACAAATGTAAGTACGACTTGAAGAATAGGTTTCTAAAATATTATGTATATTTATATTCTTTTTTACCTCAAATTTTATGATATTCAAATTTTAGTCCTATGTTAAACAAAAAATCATACTTGAAGCTGTGGACGCCCGACAAACTTGAGAATCCAATTTTAGCCCGCCAAATCTTGCAAAGTTTCTAAGTTTTTTAATTTTTTTAAAATGCTTTTATGAATAAATTCTTACTTAGAAATGATTATTTATTTCTTAATTACAATTTTTTAAAATAAAAATGTTAGGCAAAAGTTCTCTCGGTATTTCTAAATTATGGGGTCAGTTTCAGTTGTATTTCCAATTTTTCGAATCAATTGTACCCTAAAAATATGATGTTAGTTTCAATTGTACTCTAAAAGTTTTTTTTTGTCAATTATATTCCCAATTTTTACTTTTTGGTGTCAATTGTACTCTTAACTTTTTTTATGTCAATTGTACTTCTATTTTGGGGGTATAATTGACTCAAATGTAAAACATTATAGGTACAATTAACATAAAAAAGTTTTAGAAATACAACTAAAATTTATATATTTGGGGGGTACAATTGATAAAAAAAAATATTGAGATTCAACTGAAATTGATTTCATAAAGGTACCCAAAAGAACTTTTGCCAAAATGTTATTTTATATTTTAAACAATATAATTTCACATAATTTGAAGCGTAAAATTTTATTTTCTTAAAAATAGAAAGTTTACTTTTTTAACATGTTCTTATTTATTATTGAATGTAGTTATATAATTGTGTTACTTATACCCATTGCATGCATATCACAAATTACAATATGTAACAGGCTGACAGCATTTTAAGAGAAAAAAAACTAAACAATAATTATTTTGAATCAAAATAACTTGTAACTTGTAAGTTATTCATGATATATCACAAATTTTGTCACAATTGTATAATAAGAAAATGTCACAAGTGTACAGGCAAAAAAAAAATGTCAAAAGTGGCATTACTTAAATCCTCTTTCCCCCCTTTCCTCCCCGGCTCTTTTTTCCCCTTTCCTCGAGATTGGATCCTCTAGAGTTTCTTTCTATGCATTTTTTGTGGAGTTAGAGAAAAAATATGGATTTCATAAAATAAAAATATATAAAAACCAAATTTTCTCTTTCTCCCTCTTCTTTTCTCTTCCTTTCTCTCTCATGCTCTACAAGAAATGTAAAGAAAGGAACTCTAGAGGATCCATTTCCTCTTTCCTCTTTTCCAACCCCGGTCTCTTGCTATAATGTTTGACCTCAATGATTTCGCAACGATTTGAATAAAATAGTAGATTTCTAGCCGAACTGCATTATCAAGGCCTTCAACTCTTGATTCAGAAAACCATGCTAATACATTTCCTTGAAAGTTTAACAGGTTCATTTCTAGATTTTCCAAGGCAGAGTCCAAGGATGTATGTGCATTCTTCAAGCTTTTCGTGAGTGTTTCTCCGTCTTTAAATTTCATCCCAAATTTGACTAGTGTAGAAGAAGAATAAAGCCTACCAAATTGAAATGAAACATGTGGACCTGTGATCAGCGTAGAATAAAAATGAGGCAAGTTCCTCATCAAAACCCCAAATTTTTCTTAAAAAAAATAAATAAAATAAAGCATATTGTTCATTTAGCTCCAAATCCAAGAAATGATCGAATTCTAGATCAAAGAATAAATGTAGAAAAATCAGATGAAATGATCGAAGGCGCCGTCGGCGGCGAGTTTTGCGGCGACGAGGACGGCGATAATCAGGTGGTT